>JAQIXR010000031.1:0-79554 GCA_034700825.1 Quadroppia sp. Gr-Ori-00064 | reverse complement strand
ACACGGACGAAGAAGAAGACGTCGACCACAAGAGACTGCACTCAACTGTTCCGCACATAACACACACACAAGACATCGTTGACTCGATGTCTGATGTCTTTGACTCGACATCGACTGAAGACATGGTTTTGTCATTCATTTGAACCAATGTTTGAATTCATCGAAACATTCAATCATTGATTCATTCAATGTTTACGTCATTTCTGCTCTCATTCTCTCAAACCATTTCATTGGCTATCATTTCAATGCATTCTATTCTATGAGACTATTATTGCCATCACTTTTGACAATAAAATACTTTTTTAAGAATTTATTTCTAAACGAATGAAAACTTTTGTCAAATTCTCGTTATTTTCACTCAAAAGTGATTTATAATTATTTTTATTAATTTATATTAAGTTTTATTAAAGAAAAACACTTTTTCTAATCAAAAAAGTTTATTTCGAATGAATTAAATATTTTTGATATAATTGAATAAAACTTACATATAATACAAGTGCTTATATTCATGAGTGAATAACATGTTTTCAAAGCAAAAAGTTTTACAAACTTTTTAATTAAGAAACTATTGATTAAATTATAATAAAAATCATACAAATTATTTCTGATCTCTAAATGGAAATATCATTCAAAAAATGATCAAATTTTTTGCATTCATAGTATTAATTAATACTGAGTATAAAAAACCACAAAAAAATGATTAAAATAAATATAAATATAAAGAGAAATGAATTATTTGTTAATAAAACAACATTTGGTTTCATATATGATTTGGACCTTTATATAACCCAACCCTCAATTGCATTCACTTTCAATAATTGCTTTAATAATAAACTCTTTTTTATATCTAATGTCAATAATTAGTTAATAATTAGTCTATAGTTTTGTCAAACATTTTGAGCATAAGTTTTGTGAAATTCAAAGACAAGAAATTTTCAAACTTTTTATCGAATAATTACTTTCAATAATAATAATATTTTTTGAAATTCATTGATTATTATATAATTATTGTTTGAATGTTTCAAATGAATTGTCTGTTAGTTTGAGGCCATTCGCGTTCAATCACATCAATCAAATCCTTTTCACTACAGTTGCGGATCTCTTCAAATCTGCTCTCATTGTCGTTGTCATCATATTTGGACAGTTGTGCCAACACTATAGGGATAGACATTTGTCAGCAAATGAGAGGTCAATTTTGGTCAAGTTTTCCAAACAATTGCTTTCATTCAATGTTTTCAAATGAATTTCATTTCGACAAAACTTTTGAAAGTCTTAAATATTGCGATTGAAATCATTATTTGATTTTAAATTATTTGTAATTAAAAAATTGGTTATTCTTTGGTTTCAAAAGTTTTCTCAAAACAAAAATATTATTATTTTAAGTGAAAAATAAAAATAAATTTAAATGAAAACACAAATAAAACACATTTAAAACACAAACCTATTTATGAAATAATAAATTAAATGCAAAACTCAAGCGAATAATAGTTAAGAACTTGTGCTGTCGTTATTGGCTATGAATAAAATTAAAACAAAAAATACAAACATTTTGATAATCATGAGGACAGGGATGGCATACCTGATACTATTTTACTCCTTTCCATCACTTCTTTGGCCAACTCGTGGTTTAGTGCCAACAATTGAGCTCTTCTTCTCTTTTCTTCACACACTTTACTTCTATTCTCTTCACTCAATACGTTCTCATCTGATCCCAGAGCTGATGAAGAAGAGGAAGAAGATATCATTTGGTGACTACTATCTCGTCTGACGTCTTCATAAGTACTGCTTTCGGATAACATTTTTCTAATCATTTCCGCCTTAAGACTTCTCTTGAGTTTCTCAGAGGCGGACATCTCTTCGGGTTCGTCATCGCGTATATACCGTTCCGGAATGTCAATCATTTTGGGCGCCATTATCTTAAACAAAATCCATAACAAAATTAATAAATTTTGAAATTAATAATCAATTGATTCCATACTTCGCGTTCAATAAGTTTTTCGTCAAAGTCTTCACTTTTCTTTATAGTGCTCTTAACGATGTCAGGGGTATTGACATTATTCCTGTGCTGGACATCAATGTCTTGGTTGTTGACATTATTCCTGTAACGAATATCAATATCCGTGTCATCGCGTGAGCGCCACATCTTTGAGATCTACGGAACAGATGAGACAATGAAAATGTATTCAATGTTTGTTTGATTGAAAACAATATGAGTTTTGAATAATATTTTCGTAAATGAGTTAATGAAATAATTGTCGGCAATGTTTGTACCGAATCGTGGGTTTGGCTTAAGTGGGGTTGACTGCAAGATATGGTATGATGTCTGCGAGTTGTGCCGATTGGGCCGTATTTGGACTCAAGTTTGCGCACTTGTGTCAACCCAATTGGGAAAGGAGTAGAAGACAGAGAAGAGTTGCAAGAAGTAGAAGGAAGTGATAGTGAGGCACTTCGAGTGCGCTCAGGCCTAGAGAACAGCTGCTGTCAAATGAAATATTTATTTTGATTTTTCATGCATTCATTCATTTTAGGCATTCATTGAATAAGTTTTAATTGATTTTATAAATCATATTCAAATCAAAGCAAATAAACGACAAAATTCATTACAAGACATGCATTGCATTCAATAAGTCAAACAAAAATTCTGTTCACCTCTTGTTGTGACTGAGATATCGTGTTATTATTGGATAGAAATGTCTTATTATTTGTTGTCTTTGAGTTTTGAAATATATTATACGATCTCTGAAACTCTCCGTTGAGGTCATCGATCATATAGTGGTGACCATTATTGTAGTCATCCGTTTGGACCAAACTTTTCAGAATGGCTTCGGTGTCGATGTCATCGTCTCTGTCCTCATAATAATATGGCGGAGGAATAGAGCCGATGCCACCGACAGCACCTGCAGTGAAGTCATTGTCGTACTGACCGCTCAACCAAAACGAGTCCATACTCTTTGAGGAACCGTTTGTGTAATTAACTCTTCGTCTCTCAGCTTCGCGTTTGACAATTCTAACCGTCTTTATCTCATTGGCCTTTTGAGACATAGGTATTATGCCATAGAATTGTCGCATCTGTTCGTCGATTATGTCTTCAGGAGCGCACAAAAATAAATCTTCGTTCGATGGCTGGAATTGACTCAAAAAGAGATCATTCAATGAATTGTTCTCCAGATTCTCGTAGAGCGGTGTCTGAGTGTCTTCTCCTTCAGAACCAGAATTTCGAGGACAATGCGCTAAATCTCTTGAGTCTCCGGAATCGATGTCTGTTTCCATATAAGTATTGATTATCTTCTTTCTTCCCGGCAATGGCATAGAGCCGGCCAGACCTGTAGGACTGGCTCTAACTATTTCTCGCTTTTTGTCCGAAGTCTTAATCGATTCTATGGTAGCATTCAATTCGACTCTTCTATTATGCAAGTCATCGATCACTTGATTGATTTGAGCCAACTCTGCCTCAAGACTAGACGCCCGGCTAGACTCCAAAGCCTCTTCAGTGGCCAACACTTCTTTGATCTTATTCTGAGCGATCAAAACATCCTGTTCTATCTGTGCGTTTTCGGCTGCCTTTTCCTCCAGACGTTTGGCCGAATGAGATAACAGTCCTCTGACTCGACCCAACTCTCCCTCAATAATCTTCTGATGTTTCTTAAGCTTTTCTATGTCGATGACCGGAACCAATTCGGTGCCCATTTTAGCCACTTTGCTCTTAACGCCTTCGAGAGTGCGTTCGAGAATCTCTCTGTCCATCTGAAGTGCAGACAAATTGCTGTTCTCTTCTTCGAGTGACACCTGACCCGACCCGACCTGATCTAAGACCGAAGTGGACGCGGCTTTGGCTCTATTGTCGACGAACTCTTCACTATTGACTGTGTTATGCATTTTAATCATATTGTCGATGGTATTAATCATTGGGAACTGCATTTCATACTGTTTCTCAGTGTCGGCCAACCGTTCCCTCAATTCCCTATACTTTTGTTTGTGCTCATCCCTTCTGTGCGGTTCAATCTCGATCATCTTCTGCTCACTTTCCATATGAAGTCTCAGTTGATCACAATTTTTGGCAATTCTTGATTGACTTCTTCTCAGTTGAATCAGTAATAGAACCAATTCTTCGTGAGATTTACCCAAAAGATCACCCGTTGAGACACAGAGTCGCGTAGACTTGTAGTCACGCAATAACTTTGGCCTTACGTGCATAGGTCTGGCAGTTAAAGGGTTTCCTTTTTGCACCTCAGAGTCGGATGCGTTCATATCATCCTTTGAGCGCCTCTTATGTGATGAACGACGTCTTCGGACCTTTTCAGCCATTATTGGACCCGAAACTGAATCTGAATTAAGACAAACATTTCGTTAATATTTGACAATTAGTTCAAAAATGTAAGAAATTATTGAAAAACAATTGTTTGATATCTGTTATCAGAGATGGTATTGAAAACTCAGCTCAAATGGTATGGACTCTCACCTAATGACAACTCAATCAATGAACTCAAATCAGACTCAGATTCAGAAAAGTCATCAAAACTTTTGTCACAACTTTCGACTAATGGCACCGTTTGTTGGCTTATCGGCGATGACTTTGTGCTGAAATTCTCTGCGAAATGTCTTTTACTTACTCTTCGCAGAGCTTCTGAACCCATGAGGTCATCGTCCGAGTAATTAATATCACTTCCATTGAGAAAAACATCCAATTCTTGAGCTGAAAGATCGGAGGAGTTTTGGCCTAAGTTTTCATAAATATGTTTACTATTGTTCTGATCCATAAGTCCTTCCAAAGACTTTGAGCGACGTTTCAATGAAAATGAGTTTTCAATAAAACAATTTTGAGCTTCAAATTCGAGATCTGTTTTAGGGAAATGATTGTCGATTTCAGGGGTAATACACCGTTTGGTTAGTGAAGTATAGGAGGCAAAGGACTTTGCATTCTGTGGCACCTTCTGTAGTGTATGTCCGGCACAGTACTTATTGCGCTCGGAATCCAAAAATTTGGACACATTTGGCGACAAAAGAGATTTCAATGAACTTTCGATACTATCTGAAGAAGAGGTTTGAATCGCATTGTTATTATTCATGTTATTTGTTATGCAATTATTCAATGAAACCGAAGATTCGTTTTTGTTGATTGGATTCACTATAATATTGTTGACTCTCTTCCCGACATCACATTTCTGTAATGATGTCGTTCCCAAATATCTTGTATTATTCAGTGCATTACACCGTGAGAGCAGAGGAGGCGGTGAACCAGTTTGACGGGCGGCCAACTTCTCCTGTAATGCAATCTGTTGTTCCTCTGACAACAGGTCTGACATATAATAGGGTGCGTTCGGAGACCTTTGCTTCTCAGTATTGACACTACTTTTGACTTCATTGTTGGCCGTTGTCTTCACATCTGCATCCGTGGCCACCCGTACGTCGCCTAAGGCCTCGTACGCAGGGTTTGGGCTAAGGGACAGACGGCTATTGAGCTGATTGGATATATTTGGCACTGGTTCGGGTCTGGGCTTCTTATAAGTTCTGACTTTACAGCCGGCCTTCAATTTAATATCATTATCGGAGACGACATTCGACTGATGGTTGATGTTATCGAAGTCACGACTGGCCTCATCGTCGGCGTCATCGCCGGCATCACTCTCTTTGTCCATCTCTTCTGCATTCATAGTCACGTATTGTTCTTCATTTGTGACCACTTTATCCATATTAAGATAATCTGATTGTTCACCAAAATTGGTGTCAATTTCGAGTGCACTCGACTTTTCATTGGTGTCGAGTAACTGAAGAGCGCCTTTAGTAACGATCACATCACTGACCACTTCCTCCACATTTGGTTGTCGTTTATGAACAAAAGTATTGCGTGAGAGAGAAAATGACTTCTCTTTTCGGACGTCAGCTGTCTTTCGGAGATCAGCCAAAACTTTGGTCAGAGGGGAAAGTAGTATTGGCGCTGATTTTGATGATATGTTAGTCTCTTCATCGGCTATCGAAGAATTATTGTCCAGTATTTCACTGTCAGAAACATAACTCTTTGTGTAAATATGATTGCCATTAAGCAGTGATTTGGATATGTTTTCAAATTTGTTCCCAATTTCTCCACTAAAGCCTTGGCTTTGGCTATGGTTTGAGATTTGCTTTGAATTTTGATTTTGTTTTAAATTACTTTCGCATTCATTAAACTTTTTGAGCAAACATTTGACAGAATATTCTTCGATTCCGTCGCCGTCTTCGCGTTTCTCTAAATTAAAATCACATTTTAAGCTCTCATTCTTATTCTTAGTCTTGGATTCGATTGGATTCAATCGCTTAAGACTTCTTCGTGAAGCCGTTCTGGCCAACGATGCCTCGTCGGGCACCGGTAGGCCGACATTGTCCCAGTCGTGCTTATTAAATGCGTGGCCAATGCTATCAGTCTTGGAACTGATGGACTCACTAAAGCTTATGGGACTCATAAGAATGCTCTGACGACCAGAGTCTGAGAACTTGTGGTAGAACATTGTCGACGCCTTATAGTAATCCTCTTTACTTATATCCAGGTCTGACTCTTTGTCCGCATCGCTATCTTTGTTGAAAGAGTTAATATTGATATAATCAGGTGCTGAAGGAACTGTAGTTTCATTCGCTCTCTGATTGTATGGCACACGAAGATTAAGAAAGGCTTAAGTTTGGGAACAAATGTTTTATAAGAAGTTTAATATAAAATGTTTTGCTTTTTAATGAATTTTATATATTTTTTTTGTTAATTATTTTCGATCAGAGATTAGAAGAGTTTTTGAGTAGTTATTATTTGTTAGTCATTTCAAGCAAACAATTGATTTTTCGAGACATTCAGTGATTATTTGTTTGAATGCAAAACCGGTTTTAGTATAAGAAGAGGTTTTACAATAAAATTAAATATAATATTATTTTTAGTGTTAGTTTCGAGACATTTGAGCTGAAGATTGAATTCAGTCAACCGATAGTAATGAATATTTTTCATTATTTTTGAAAATTTGCAATTTTTTCGTGGCTTCAAAAATACCTTTCATAGATTAGTCCATAAAGAGCTTTGACATCACATCAGAAAAATGAACAATAGTTTGAAAAAATAACTTATATTTCATAGAGATTTGAAAATTATTCAAACAATCGGTTATTGAAATTACAATACATTGAAATCAATGTAAAAATGCATTGATTTCTGTTCAACAGAATTGTATTGTTTGTCACAATTGATTCAAAGCTTATATTCGTGTAAACGCTTTAAAGGTATTAATTATTAGTGAAATGAGTTTTCATATAAGAATAGAAGCCATGAATGAAAGGTTAGTTATGATAAAAGGTTCGGGTCATACATACCCTCGTCATCGGATGAATAGTTGACTGAAATGTTCTTTTGTGGTGACTGTAAGTCATCGTCATTTTGTGTCACGAAATCACTTCCATCTCCGATACTCTTCGACCTCTCTCTTTGCTGATGTTGGACTGGAGTGTAATCCCTATCCCTCTGTTGAGGCCCTTTGAGCGCATCCTTTATAGTGAACTTTGAACGATATTCTTCAGGTAGGGGTGGTCTGGAGGGAAGTTCAATGGGTTTTGTACTTTGTGTTTGCATCTGTTGTTGAGACCAATTCCTCTTATTGAGGGGCGACTGAAGCATACGTTGCTTCCATTCGAGTAATCTCTGAAGACTTTCCTCTCTTTGATAGTTTCGCGGCGTTTCTGATTCCATGCCAAAGGAGTTGGCATTCGATGAGTGATAATGAGGTAAATGAGAAGAAGACAATTGAGGGAACGTTTGCGACTGGTTCTCGTTTTGCGGTGTAGTTATGGTGTGGGCGCCCACCAAGTAGTCAGACCAGGGACGGGGCTCTTTGGCGGTGGGCGCCGGAGGGTATTGCGGAGGAGTTACATAATTGGTCTGTTGTTCAAAGAAGTATCGGGAATAGGGGTCATATCGATCAAGGCTGGACTTGGGTCTGATGGGCATTATCTTCATAGGTTCGTTAGCTTGAGATCCACTGTAATAGCCATCAGTTTGACCAGAGTTTCCATTATAGCCGTTAGACATAGCTTTCTGACACTCTTCCTCTAACTCGTCCTCTTCCTGATCGCGCTCAAGAAAGTCCGCCGAATGGGGGCGCGGAGGCAACCGTGAGAACCGGGGTGTATGACTCGGAGGTGGCAATCGGTATGTTGAAGGGGTTTGTTCGTAAGGGGGGAACGATTGCGTGTAATAAGTGTTTGGCAAATAATTGCTATTATAAGAGTCGTGTGCTATCAGATCCGGTGTCTGATGGCTGTGACTGTGATATTGTGCTGTCGGAGGAATGACATAAAGGTCTGAGTTGTCATAGTATTGACGCTTTGGTTTTGGCGGTGCGTTCACATAGTGTGACCTCTGGATTGGACGCTGTGGTAGGTTTTGTTGATACACAAGGGGTAGACCGACTGAGTTATAAGAACCGGGATATTTATCACCCGAACCGATGTTCTCCTGAAAGGGTTCGCTATCATTGATTGCACTTGTATTCGATCGCCGGGAATGGTATGACGCGAAACCAGATTCTTCTTCGTCCTCATTGTTGGCCACTTCTTGTCCGTCCCCCTGATTGCGAACCGTCGAGAAGGCTGTCGTCAATTGCATTATCGACGCCAATGACAATGAGTTCATCCATTGAGTCTGACTTTCCTTCGAGTCGGCGGCGAAGTAATATGTCTTCATATTCATGTGTTCGGCCTTAAAGGCATACTTTTTGGCGATTCCGTCTTCATTAAGACATGGGGTTATCTTATAACTGGGCACAAGTAGCGAACCCAACAGTTTCTCCTCTTCCATATCTATATTTAAAAAGTGAATCCAAAAAAATTGTTTAAATGTTTAGTGATTTTAATGTTATGTCAAAAAGTTTTTGTGATATAAGAGATAATTGGATATAAATAAGAGTTTTGTTTAGAATGAATGCAATGAATGTATAGCTGTATATCAATGCACTTCATGTCAATGAAACATAAATCTCTGGAGACTTAAGGCTTAGAAAGAAAATGTTAATTAAAATAAAAAGTTAATTATATTAATAATAGAGTGAATTAAATATAAATTAATTTTAAATTGAATTAATAAACAGTTATTCAAATATCAATGAATAATATTCACTGAATAACACAAATGAAAATACATTCAAAAACTAATGAAACGCTAATCCAAATAATTGTGAATTGTTTTCAATACTGAATATAAATGTAATATTAATACAGAGTTTAGTAATACTGAAAGACTTGAAGTCTCTTATGATTGGAGTCAAACTCAGTCAATGTGTTTATAAATACATTAAATTCGATACCTTTGTAATAGAATAGGCAATAGTCGGCCAAAACACACCACCGCCTCTTCCATTGCTTGAGGGCCGCCCCTTCCAGGCGGTAGAGCCAACCTCTTAGCGTCACCTGTGATTCGTTAGATCTCTTGACCGGCGGAGAACGGATTGATTGACCTTTCCGTTTGATTAACTGCAGTCTCAGCCCATCCATAATGTTATGACTCTCTACTGGTATATAACCGATGCGATCGTCCACATAATAATAGCTGTGTTTGCTGTCCGGGCGATAGAGCACCGGTTGAGTCGAACTGTTAGCCACCAAGTCTTGCAGGTCTTCACTCTTCACACCATTCTTTATCTGTGGATAATTGAGCAATAAATGGTCTCTCGATTCGATTGGTCTAAGAATTGCAAAACAAATATCAATTATGGCATCAATGGTCAAAATATGGCAAAACGAGTGCACAGGTATTGGAAAGAGAGATGAGAATAAATATTGATATGAATTGCAATATTTTTTACCTATGATTACAACAAATAAATTTAGTCCAATCCCATAGACCCCAGTCATCCATGGCCTCAACTATTTGTGTTCAACTCATTTGATTGCAATTATAGACTCGAAAAAATCATTTCATTATTACTCAAACAACTGATTGTATATTATTTGACCGAATAGTAATTGGTCTATCAGTCAATCGCCCTGTCCTTTCTGTCCGCATGCTCTGCACCCAAACTAAATATCGATTTGTGGCTCTTTTGCTCACAGACTGACTCTCTCTTCACTTCCTATTTGTATCCCAAAACTATTTCTCTCAAAATCTCTTCTCTTTATTCATCCTTCAATAGCGGCGTTCAGTCTTTACATCCCTTGCCATAAGTTATGCTATGGTTTGCGATCCGAAACACATTAGGGATGAGAAAATCTACTCTGACTTTAGATATCAGTTCACATGTATTTCGATTCAATGAAATGAAAGAAAATATTCAATAATAAAAGTTATGAATAAAAGAAAAATAGAATGAAATGCATTTGACTGTTAGGAATGGCCAGGAATGGGATGGGATGGCATTTAAGGGCGATTGAGTCGATAAATGTTTGTATAGAATATGAGCTCAAATATGAGCCACAATTAATAGCAGACTTTAATTGAAAGCAAACATTGAAATAATATTCTCTATAACAGAGATGTGTTTATGTCTTGTCGTTGACTATAATACCAAACGATATGTCAAAACAAATAATCAAATTCTGCTATAATATTGAAAGTCGGAGTCATTAGGAAAGTGTTGTTGTGGTTGTATTGACTCAAACATTGGTTATCTTTTATTAATGATATTGAGATATAAAAACAGATAAGACTTTACTCGTCATTAAAACAAATGATAACCAAAAATAATAAATAATGAAATGTTAGCTCAAATTCAAATGTTTGTATCAATACTAAGGCTTTGTATAACAAAAGATAGGAAAGGTTTGAGCAAAACATACGGTTTTCAATAGCATTGGCATTCGTTAGGCGTTTATATTCATATAAATATTTAAATTTCAAACAAACAAAGAATTATTTATTATTAATAGACTTACAGTTAAAGCGTTTTTATCCAAAATGTGAACAAATGTTTTTATTGTCTCATATTTTGTTCAATAAATAAATTATTTAAAAAAACTTTATTCAAACAAAAGAACAAAATTATTTCATATAAACTTGGCTTCAAATTGCATGAGAATTGTCTCCCCTTTTGGGTGTTGTAGTTGTGATAGCAATGCATAAAAACTTATTAAAACAAAACATAAAAAACCTTTTTCTCAAAAATATTCTCTTTTGGCTCTTTCTGTCAATACTTTTGCTATGAATTCAAACAATAAATATGTTTTCAATGCAAGTAATGATGTCTTGAGAGCACAAGTGATTCAAAAATGATAGTCAAATGTGTGGACACTTTAACACAACAAGTGATGAGTCAATAATGAAAATAATAAACCATTCGGTGAACAGATCTCTTCAGCTCTGGTGTTGTCTTCTCTTTATCAGAGCTGACACAACAGCCACAAGAGATTGAAGTCTGAGCCGAGAGGAGAGGCTCTCATAGGTCTCCACAACAACTCTCCCTTCTCTCTCTCATTCTCTCTCCCTATCCCTTATCCCAAACTCAATGTCCCGCAAACTGACGGATAGCTTATGCCTGAGTTTTGTGTGAGTTGTTGTGTTCTCCCCTCTCTGGCACTGGTAGTTGCATTGGTAGTTTTGGCAGCAAAATGCCGACGGATTGGGTCAGTGCACTAAACGAAGGCCTATGTCAGAGCACCAGCAGCTTTACACCACATTCGCTCGTCAGAACTGTTGCAGAACTCTCTGAGTTCGCACCCCTCCAAGTGCTACCCCTTAAATGCTCTAGGCAATGAGGAAATGTATTAGACGTATAAGACTTACATTACTTACTAGTGCTTAGCACAGGCTCAACAGCACTGATAGGTTTGGGATCGGAGTCGAGAGCGTTAACGAAACAACTTTTTCAAGGATTTTCTTTATATTAGTTTGCGATCACTTTATATAATATGACTTCAATTGCGAGAGATTTTCGCATTTTCTTTGCATTACTCTCACAAGTATTTGGACCACAAATACTGCCTTTCCTTCACTACAACACAGACTCTTCTTCGTGTTGGGTCTCATACTTCACAACAAAACCACTCATAAAATCCATTTTCAATGTCTAATAATAAGACATAAAATCGTGAAACAAATCTAAGATTACATAACAGTATTAGAGATGAAAATTAGACCAAATATTGAGTGAATTCTTTAATATGAAAACCAAAAGCAAAACCAAAAACCAAAAGCTTCTGATTTTCGGTCTTCTTATCAAAAAACAATTACATGTCGTGAGAGACAAACCGTGAGATAATTGTCTCTCTCGTTATCGCTATTTCATAAGCATTTTATTCTCACTTTAATTATCGTTAAACTCCGATATCATACCTGAGCTCTCAGTCCATGAGTCCAGAGATAGTCAAACGGTTTTCAAAATCAAGTTTCAAAAACTAAAAAATATTTTGACTTTAATTACAAACAAATCAATAATTTTAATAAAATGAGATTTCGTATAAAAAGCAATGATTTGTGTGTTTTAATGACTTTAATAATAAAATTGAAATAATTTTTAAAATGAATTACAATTATATGAATTGAAATCATTTCGAATGACTTCTCAAATAAGACAATGCGTTACCAATCATTTGGTTCACATCCGGTTCTGGTGTTTGAATATCTGATTCATTATTTGCAAAACCTTTTGTTTTATCATTTATTACACAATAATTTTGACTAATATTTGATGTTTTCGTTGAGTTTTGTCCAAAAAGTGTTTCCTTTGGTTTAAAATCATTTCTTTTATTTTTAAATCTGTTTTCACTATAACTCAAAGGGGGAGCAAATTCTGCAACCCTTTCGACTCTTCTCTCTTCGACATAACTGTTTTGCGAAGACTTTTGTTTTTGTGGTAAACTCGGTATAAATTCGTGTAAATCCTTTTTCCCGACATCCCATTCCCTAACACTAGTCGGCGCTGGCCTGGGCTCTGGTTCTGGCGGTCGGACTTCAATAATTTCTTCGTCCGAATCACTGGAACTTTCTTGTATTGGTAGAGAAATGCCTTTCCTTTGGGCCACTTTCGCCAGTCTTTCGCGAATCAATTGTTTTCGCTTTTGTTTCAGTTTTTGTTTTTGTTGTTTTCCAGTCTTCGTCTGATCTCTCAATTGGTTCAAGACATCCATCTGTTGTTGTCTCGTGTATTGGTCTTTGGCGAAGGCATAATAGGCCACTCCGTGATCCCTGATCTCGTTGTGCTGCACATTCTGATAGTGGATGTCCTTTGGATTAGATTGTGATTCACTCTTGAGGTCATCGATGGCCTTTCCCTCCCATTCCCTTCGCTCTAACTCTCGACGCAAATCATCGCTTAAGAGTTCATTGTTTGCAGACAATTGAGGAACAGATGAAACTTCAGACTTATTATCATTGGATCTATTGCTGTGAAATGTCTTCCGATCGATGTCTTCAAAGTATTGCAAATCCTTTTTAAGACATTTTCGACTTCTTCCCAAAGAGTCCACAAATTCAGTCCATTCTTCGGTGTCTTCTTTGACACCACTTTTATCATCGATATCTTCATTGTCTGAAGACATAACCGAAACATCATTTCTATGTCTAATCTGTTCTCTCTCTTCGACAGCCTTTCGGCTGAAGTCAACGAGAATTCTTTCGTCCACTTCTTCGTCAATGTCTTCATTGTCTCTACTGTTCAATAGGTTTGGATTTTGAGACCATTTGTCATATAATTTAGACTTCATTTCAAGCATTTGCTTAGACTTCTTCAGAGCCTTTTCCTCCTCTATCTGTTCCTCACGTTTGCGCTCATTGTCTTCATTTGATACCAGTCTTCGCCCCTTATTGATGGCCACCTCTTTGACCCCCTTTTCACGTATTCTTTTGCCTAATTTATACTTAATTTGATTGCTATTAATTGAATACAAACTCTCATTGTTTTCAATGACTTGTCGTTGAGTTTGCGATAACTTCTTGAGTCGAAACGACTCTTGTTTTCGATACAACTCTGCCTTCAAGTCAACAATTGAAGCAAAATTCACATCAATTTGTTTGCTTTCATTCATTTTTGTCTCAATTCAACAATTTTTACATTAATTAACATTTGTTTTCAATTCACTTCTCGTCTCTCAATCACAACAAACGTATTCACTGTAGAGGTGTTGACAGCAATTCAACACCACTTTTCAAATCCATTTTCAATCTAAAAACGACTTTTAAAATGAAATTAAACTTTATTTTAATTATATTTATATAAAGTTTATCGAAATTATTAAAATTAAAATATTTTAATTAAAAGTTATAATAAATTTAATTATTATTTGCAGACAAAACGTAACGTAATTTTTGAGTTTGTTTTTTAAAAACCCATTCAATGAAGTGATGAAACGTTTTGTTGATATTTGAAGGACTTTTAGTTACAAAAAATATTACTTTTTTTGTTGTCTTTTTTTAATTAACATTTCATCAAATCCTACGAAATGTTTGCAAACGTCTGACATGTTTTCACTTCCTTCCCATTACTTCCCACTCACTCGTCGTTGATATCTTCGCCAAACGATGTCTTATTGCAGTTGGAATAGCTCTGAGATCTATAGAGACTGTTGGAGATCAGGTATGAAGACATTTGAAGACATTATCAGACATTCAGTCTTTGATTGATGTCTTCAATTGTGTCCCAAAAGGTATATACGTTTGTGTCAGATGTGATCACCAGTTGTTCTCATCGGTGTCTAAGTATGAACACCACAGTCCGTGGCCATCGTTTTCGGACACACTTCTCGACGACAGTGTTGTCCGAAGACCCGAATTGGGTTCGGGTTATGTCGACAGGAATGCATTGAAGGTATACAACAATTGTCTTCACTTTTGACCCCTTTTCTAATTATCACAAATGCTATGAATGAACGAATTTCAGGTGAATTGTGGCAAATGTGGTAATGGTTTGGGACATGAGTTCCTGAAAGACGGTCCTAACGAAAGAAGTCGTTTTTGAATATTCTCTGAATCTTTGAAATTCATTCCCAGAAAAGGTCTCAACAATTGATTTGACTTTCGATTCATTTTTGTCTTATATTTCAAATTATTGTCTATTCTTATGAACAGAATTATCGCCTGAAATGATGGCAAAACTGGACTCCATGTCAACCCAAACCCAATGCCAGACCCAATCCAATGACAATCAACCGAAAGAAGT
This sequence comes from Quadroppia sp. Gr-Ori-00064, assembly GCA_034700825.1. Classification (NCBI taxonomy): domain Eukaryota; kingdom Metazoa; phylum Arthropoda; class Arachnida; order Sarcoptiformes; family Quadroppiidae; genus Quadroppia; species Quadroppia sp. Gr-Ori-00064. Next base: position 64,465 of record JAQIXR010000031.1, on the reverse strand, counting down.
GTTGAAAATCAATGACAAAAGCGATTGTGATCTTCAGTAAAAACAATTATCTTTTGTTTGATCTGAAGATCACTTTAAATGACGTCCTTTTGTTAAATCTCTTCAAATGGGAGACAAAAGTGACTGAAGAAATGAATCTTTATTTGCGATTTACAACCTTTTGGTCAGAATTGTTATATTTAAGTAATTTTGATTTAAAACTGTTTTTGCGTTAAAATCAAATTGTGTTTAATTTTACATAAAATGTTATTACAGTTAAAACAGATATAGAAATAAAACTGTTTTTAAAAACTAAGTTTTGTTCAAAACTATTAAAATCTTTTACAACAAAACTATTAAAATATTAATTAAAAGATATTTTTGAAATGAAAAAAAACAAACAAAATATAAATAGTCGACAAATTAGTTGACATTAAGGACAGGGATATTATTGAAACGGATGAGGGTTTACATGTTTTTCTGATGCAATGAAATATTTCGACGAAAATCAATGTTAAGACTAAAACGATATTAAGAAAGAAAAATATATTAATTATTAATGAGTTTTTCAGTTATTTATTAATAAATATTTTAATTAAATTTTAATAACAAATATCAATAATAATAATAATAATAATAAATTAATTAATTCTATTAAATAATTAAATTTAATGTCAATTCATAACAAAAATATTCGTTTAATTTATGCAAAAATTATAAGTTTATTCAATAGTCTTATTGTGATAATTGGGAAGCCATACAATGGGAACCCATACCACAAAGAACTGACAATTGCTCTTATCTTCAACTATGGGGTCATACTTAATAGGGACCAATTGGTTGTTGTAATGCATCAGTTGGTCGGGCAGATAGTCAGGCACTTGAGTCGAGCACTGAATGTTGTTTTGGAACAAAGACTGATAATAACGAAGTTGTTGTCCGACGTCTGAGTCGGGAGTCATTTGCAAGACATTTGTAAAGTAGGTCTGAGAGGGAGGTGTCGACAGTGGGATCGACACATCCGTTGGCGTTGATTCCATGGACATGGATCGGGTCTTTCGATCTCTGGTTCTCGTCGGTCGGGCAAACGATACCTGAATGCCCTTTAGGTTCGGGTGATTTTTCTCGAATTCAATGTCTAAAAATGTTTTCAAAATATTATTCATTTTTTTCAAGACTTGTTCCAAACCTGTGGACAATTGCAGTGCTATTTCTGTATCACTTCTGCTCTGGAAGTGAATGAAAGCGAAGTCACGAATCTTTTTGACTCTTTCGATGTGAAGTCCATCGAAAGTGAAGACTTGTCTCAATTCGGTTTCATCGACATTAGGACTAATGTTTCGAATATGAATTATCGTTACCTTTGGATCAATTCATTACTAAAGAGATGCCATAAACCAAACCATCACTCACTTCATTCATTGTCTTCTCGTCGACTTCAGGTTCAGGTGTGGCCCAATCGACTCTCACCTCATGATAACCCCATAGTTTGAACCCAATACCCATCTTCCTCTTGGCCATCGCCGCCGCCCAATGGGTGTCGTATTCGGCGAAACAAAAGCCCCGGTTCTTGTTGTTATAGACAGACATGTAAAGGATGACATCCTTGAGACCGTCGGTCACTCTTCCCATTTCTTTGAAGACATCGTTTCGTTTCTTAGTCTTAGGGATGCCTCCGATGAAGAGCCGGCACTTATCCAAAGATGGGATCACATGAATGGACTGATTGGGTCGGATCTGATACCCATCCAGTGCCTCAATGGCTCTCTTGGCGTCATTGGAGTTGAAGTACTCGACGAAAGCATAGCCTCTGTTAGTGCCACTGAATGCCATCATTAGTCGTATTTGTCTTATTTGCGCCACTTTTTCAAACAGTGGCACCAATTCGTCTTCATAGGCGTCATGAGGTATACGTCGGGCAAACACTTCTGAACCCATTTTTCTGTCCAAACTTACCTCCGAGTCCTTCCTATAATACCTGCGCTGTCCGTTGACTTGTTCTACCGTATAATCAGGTCTTTCAGTCAACATGTCTTTGATTTTCTTCTTCTTTTCCTCATTTAATGGACAAATGAAATCCATTTTTTGACAACTTTTAAGATTTTTGTCTTAAAATTAAAGCGAAATTAACAGCAAAAGTGAAGGCAATGAAAGACTTCAATCACTGAATGCAATATTCAATCACTCAATGCTTTTGTGTCTCAATATTACTGCACTTAATGTGAAATTATTGGACGAATTCAATGACTAATTATATTTAAAGCCTTTTGATTGACTCAAAGGGGTATTGATTTCAATTCATAGCTCAGGGGTCATAGAAAGCAATGTCTTTTGTCTTATACCTAAATCATAAAATTTTGATAAATTTTGAGTCAGAAAAACCAAAACTCAAAACAAACTTTCAATTTATATGAGATTCAAATGTGAATTAATTTTTTCAAACGAATATTTTTTTGAAAAATCTTCAAAAATAGATTGAATTCAAAATCTATTAATAAATTAAAATTAATTGTTATTCTGAACGTAAAACTTGTGAACAATTTTTATCAGATTTTATAATTATATATAAATTATGAAAAACAACAAATAATTATAAAATACTTTCGTTTCGTTTGCTTTAAAATGAATTATAAAAACATTTTTTTCACTCATTTTTCACTCAATGAAAGTGTAATTGAATTTAAAATGAGATTTGAAGTCAAGACGAAAGAGTGGTCTCTTGTTGTGGCTGTAGATTAATCAAAGCGTTACTGCTTTCGACTAACTCTGCGATAGAGACCCTTCCTCTCTGTCGGACAAACTTCGCCACTGATTGCAACTCATCTTTTGTGACATATATGAACTTTCCCCTATCGTCGATCACACCCACAATGAGCTCCTGTGCCAACAGCTCCTGCACTCTCTGTATGACATCCTGTATCTTCATGTGGAAACGACCCGCCAGTTCCTCCATGAGAACCACTTTCTCTTTTTTTATGTAATCAATAAATGTCTGCAATTTGTTTTGGGCTTCACTTTCATCCACGTCTTCATCAAAGCCTTCCTCTTCGATGGCAAACGTTTCCTTCATTTTGAGATATTCTTCCAATTCTTGTCTCTCTTTCTCTTCTTTGACCAATTGTTCCGATTCTAACTGTTCTCAAAGATGACAATTGAATACCAAATGCGATAATTGAGACAATCATTAATACAAACCCTTTTCTGTTCTTCGAGTTTCTGTTTGTGCTCTTCTTTAAGCCTCTGTTCCTCCAGTTGTTTCATCTTCTCCTTCTTGTCCTCCCTTTCCTGTACCTCTTGTTCCCTTTGATGTCTTTTTTCTGCTTTCATTTCCAACTTTTTTCTCTTTTTTGTTCCGATCTTTGAATCGATGGGCAATTCATTGTCGAACATGTCTTCATCTTCTCCTTCATCCATGTCTTCGTTGTCATCGTTTCGACTGGCATTCAATGGTATTCTATTAGGTCTGACATGTCTTCGTCTCATCTGTGGCTCATTTTGGCCATCATTTTGTGGTCTCAATAATCTCTGTCGACGTCTTTGGACAACATCTTCGTCTTCATCGACACCACTCGGTGTCTGTTTTTGCCTGCCTTTCCATAATGTGAGGAACAGGAGGACAACAATGAGAAGAGACACCAAAAGTGTTAAATATATGACTAAATCAGACATTAATTAAATTTTTGAATTAATTAATTAAACATAAAATTAAATGTGTTTTCAATGACTCAAAACAAATGCTTTCGTCATTTCATTCATAAATTACGTTCAAAACAATAGTTTTGTGAATGAAAACGTAATTCACATAACATTGCATTCAATGAATTGAAAGTTAAATATATTTTAAAATTTGATTTATTTTTAATGAAAATAATGTTTGAATTTTTTTACACATTTATTTAAATTAATATTTAATACAAAATTGAATCCATTTTATGAGCACTCTATTGAAAGCTACAGACGCTCACAGTTGGCTAACATATTAATATTCTTTACAGAATATTCTGTTATCCATTTGTTATACTAAAAGACATGTCTTATAATCATTAAAATGTTATTTAATAAGCATTGAAAATAAATTTATTTTCACTAATATATAAATTATTTTTATGTTATTTTATTAAAAATTTTTGTTTTATTCGACAAATGCAATGAAAGGTATATTTTGTACGAAAAAAAATTAATATTGAATTATATTTATGTTTATCACAAAATGTGCGAAAATTTTCATTGAAATCTAAAGCAGACTTCAATTTCAATAAGAGTCACAAAATACTATTCAATCATTTTTATTATCTGAACAAAAATCGATGAAAAGACCAATGCATTAATGCGTGGGTTTTGCTCACAAACCAAGAATATATTCGTAGGCGTTAGGCGTCATTCAATTAGTACCAACGCAAGAATTTGGCATTTTTTAACACCCCTTCCCCCTAATACATGGTGGAACGCATTCAGTCTTTTAGAGCATAAGTACGATATTGTCAAACCTCCCCCTCTTTAAAAATTTCATTCAATTCATTCCTAATCTGTTTTTTATTATAATTATTAAAAGAATAAAATATTTTTAGTCATAAAATGTTTGATAAAAGATCAAAATTGAATCGAATTTATAATTATATTCCTATTAATTCCTACGTACAAAGCGTACCCTCTTCCTCCCCCTCCCCCTTTAACCATACATTTTCATTTGCTTTCACATGACCCTCCTCTTCCATCGGTAGCGCACGTACTAATTGAATGGCGCCTTATGTGTGATATCATATCAAACATACCCTAACTCTTTATAAAGATAGAGACCATCTCATTGAACCCTAAGCACAGGTGCTTTTTCATTAATCGTTTCCAGAATACTGACCGGAACTCCATTTCCTTCCGACAAAAGTAAAAAATACAAATTATTTAATTATTTGTTTGATTTGTATTTAATTTTAGATATTTTTTGTTTGCTTTTAAGATAACAAAATTCTATTCAATGAATGACAAAAAACCAAAAAAAGTCATTAAATATTAAAAGTAAACTAAAGTCAATATTTTCGATGAGTTCTTAATATTTCAAAATATATTAAAAACTTATTTTAATGACAAATTTTATGAAATATTTTTTGAATCTCTTAAGTCTAATGTGAAAACATTTTCTATGTTTACGTCAAATAGCTTTTCATTAATAATTTATATGAAAAATTATTTTTAAAAGTTATTGCTATTCAGAGACGAAATAAAAACATTTTGTTGACAAAAAAAAGTTTAAACATATTTCAAACAATCGTATAATTATTTCAATATATTTTTATTTCAAAAATATTTTTAATTATTATATGAAATTTGTTTTAAAAATAGTTAGAAATGATTTTTATATAGTTTTCAATTATTTTTCAATTATTAATCAATAAAAATGTTTTTCATAAAGTACTTCAAAAGTCTTTTCAACAAAACTTTAATTCCAAATATGAGTTATAACTCAAAACTCAAGTACTTTATCATAAAAATGAATTTTAATACAATTTTATAACATTTTGAAAATATATTTTAACCTAAAATTGTTTTTTTAAATCAATTTCTACAACGAATTTATGACTCGAATAATTGGCGATTAATTTAATATAAATTAAATGCTATTTTTTAGCGCAATTATAGACCAAAACAAAGTTCAAAACAACAAAAATATAATAAAATCCTCCAATCGATCGATATTTTGAATGTGCAGTTGGAGTAAAGTAGTCCAGAATAGTTTGTGCGCATAGTATATGAACTCAAAGCTATCTCTGATTCTCTGATATACTAATTCTATGACAAAATTGTGTTTATTTTAAAGGTTAGACAATGTTTTTGTGTGAATATATATTTGACAAATAGTTTCACTCAAATCATTAACCATTTATTGCAATCAAATCTTACAATTGGTTTGAATTTTTGCTAACATATTGAATACATTGAAATTGAGAGACATTTTTCAATTACTGGTAAGTGTTTTATCATATAATGAAAAATTCTTTACAAAAATCTTAAGCATTGTATGAAAATTCTTATAAATGAATACTATATAAAATGTTAAAATTTTAAACAACAAAAAAATGAATTCAATTATTGTATTAATTAATAGATTTGAGAAAATCTTTTTAAAAAAAAAGAATTTTATTGATCTTTTCAACAGATATTTATTAATATATTTTTTGTTTGCCATTCAATCAAATGTAAAGACATTGAGTTAATAATAAATTACATTTTCTCCATTCAATTGAGAATTCATTCAAGTGTTTCGTAAGGATTTTAATATAATGTATAGTTTTTGTGTTCAAAAACAAAATGAAAAACACTAAATGTTTTTGTTATTTGTATTTTGATATAAAAACACTTTTAAAATAAGAAAATTTAAAACTATTTTGAATAATGAATACAAATTATATCAATCAAAAAGACTTTTAGAGACATTTTAGTGAATAATTGTCTAAAATTGGGTTCACTTTTGAATTTATTAATATATAAAGTCTTTATTAAACGTCAATCTTATAGACGTGAGACAAGAGAAGACATTATTGTGATAAATGGCATCCAATATAATAATGAATGAAATTTCAAATTAGTATATATTGTGTTAATATAAGTGACATTTGTGGCCCGGTTTAGACAATACAGTGATTGGAAACAATGAATTCTATTATATATTATGAAAGACTTCAAACTATTTAGAGTTAATTCAATAATTCAAATAATACTCAATTATTATCTAAATTATAATATAATATAAATTATCAGACAATTTGTGAATATTTACGACTCATTATACAGACATTCATTGATTTTATGGTCAAAACACAATATATTCTATAAGAATATTCTCTATTAATATAATTGATGTAAACATATAAAAGTCATTTAACAGAATATAAAATCAATTCACAAATACTATATCTTAACGAAAATACAATCATTTATAACTTAATTTAAATTAAATGTTATTTATATATAAAATAAAAATAAAATTTATAATAAGTTTAATGAGTTTAAGCTTTGAATTACAATTGAATGAATTCTATAATATATTGTATTTTTTGTTCAATAATAATCAAAATTTATTTTATAAATACTTTATTTAATGACTTTATGTCAAAATAATTTCTATTTATTGTTTAAAAATATAAGTTTTTCGACAAATCATAAGTTTTTAAAATATATTATTTCTTAATTTCTTTGTTAGAAAATATTTGTCGTAAATAATACTTATTTTGATCTAAGAATGAATTCACGACCAGATATTGTGTAATACATTAGGCAAAAATCCATTATATAAAAGGGGCTGACATTCAAAAGGGAGCAAAACAGAAAAATCTATTAAATGGAGTGAAAATGGATTAAAGATTTGAATTCATATTACAATTCTTGAACACATTGTATGTGTCGTTAGTAATGATGTGAGCATTAAATACAAGACGTTTTCATAGATTCTCAACAGCGGTGTCAGACTCCTGTGTGCGGCTCTCACTGTGAGCGCCTACAGGTTTTTACTGCAATTATATTCTTATGTTGACATTGAAACCATTGAAGACTTGAAGTTATGAATTCAGGCTCTAATTATTATTTTGGTTTCATTTGTGAAATGAAGTGTTATTTTAATAATATATACCCTTAAAAGAGTCCTTATAGTCGCTGACGGGAATGACATCCAAAGCCATAACATTCACTATAGTCTATAGAAAACCATAAGTGAAATAATAGCTATAAATCATAAATATTTTTATTCATTTCCTTTGAAGATGTTTATGAAGAAGTGTTTTGCCATTTCATGACATGACATAATAAGTGATTCAAAAGATATTTGAAATACAAAAATGATTTATATTTTCAATTAGAGTCACATTTATATTGTTTTTGCTTTTATATATAATTTCTATCTATTTATAGGCATTTAATTTGCATTCAATGTTTAATAAGAATTGTTTTCCCTTATATTTAATGAAATTCATCAAAATTTATCATAAAATAATTATTATTAATATATATTTACATAAATATTTTGACATAAAAATGAAATTAAAGAAAAATATTTAAAGAATTATTTAATCGATTGAATAATGAGAAATATTTTGATTACATAACTATTTGACATTAAAATCAAACCTTAGCTCAAATTTCATCTAAATTACAGAACATTTGTTGACATTAAATCCAAAGAAAATTTTCAATTATAACAGTTATTATATAATAATATAGTTTTAATTAAAATTAATGTTATTTCAAATATATTTTATAATTATTTTAATCATTTTATTTCATTATTTAAGATTAAAAGCGATTAAAAACTTTAATTAAATTTGTTTTCAAACATTAAAACGATTTTCAAATAATTTTGTTTATTTAGTGATATTTGTCTTCATTTAAAATATATTTTCATTTAAACTTTATTTTTCAAAATCTTTATTATTGATCATTAGGAGAGACAAACCATTAGAAGTGATTTGATCCGAACAATACACTTATGTAAACTCAGTTATGGCTAACGAAGAGGTAATCTATTGATGAAAATCAATTGAGTATTAATTATAAGAAATTGAATTGAATTTCAATTATTTTCAAAAGGATTCTCCGAAGAAAACCCCGAACAAAACAGTTAAACATTTAGATAGTGTTCATGAATGCGATGAATTGACTGGTGAGACGCCTGTCCGCCCGGAGTCGTGCAAAAGATTTTTTGGTGTAAAATCATATTTGCATCACTTCTATGAACAGGTTTCGGTCAAAAACCCACAACTCTATGAAGAATATGAAGAATACAAGTATTGATAACATTTTGGTTACTTTGGTTTAATTGTAAAGAATTGGATTCAAGAGAGCATTGAATATCACAACTTATATAATTAAAACCTGATATCTATGGCAATGCAAACCCTGTTTCGTTAGCAATATATCAATTCAATTATTTCTTATGAAATTCTCTTTTTTTGAATTCATATTTTTCTCTGTTATTCAGTATTTTTTTTTTATTCTAAATTAGATTTATCTGAAAATAAGAATAAAATTATAGAAATAATAATAATTAAATTTTCCGATTGAATGCAAAAATTATATAATTTTACAGCAAATGTGAAGTAAATTATTATGTATTTCTAATTGATTTCGACAGCAATTATAGTTGTTTTGAATTAATTCCTTTAGTTTTGATACAAATCCTTAAGGATTATTATTGCCATAAATAGGGATTTCAATGAATAAAACATTATTCGTATATTCAATACTCGTTTTAATTTTCAAATAATGTTTTATAAGTTTATATATAACAAATAACATCATTAGAAACGAATTAATGATAATTGCATTTATGACATCAAATGGATTCAAATGATATTTCCTATACATTTGTCTCATTTGTTTCAGATATTTGATTGCACCGAAAGAAAAAAGAAGAGCTCTTTTATTCTGGAGACTTATCTTCTGGATAGGTTTGAAACCATTATTACTAACGTTATTATTATTTCATTTTACATCAAAGCCTTAAATATGTTTTCAATTATCACATTCACTATAAAAATGAAGTCTAATGACAGTCAAAACCGCCCAAACCTATAAATTAAATACACTTTTGATTTATAGTCTCAAAACCCTTGATCTTTAATTCTGTTTTTCAAAAATATTTCAAAAATATTTTCGTTATTATAATTATAATTATTTAACGTTTTTTTCTATAATTATCTTTAGATTAAATGTCATTTTATATATATTTTGTTGAATGCATTACTTTATTATGAATTCAATTCATTCGTTTGAGTTCAGCATTGAATACAATATGAGAATTGAATCTATATTTAACCAAAACTTATTCACTATTTGTATAATTTGTTTTTTGATCTTTAAATCAATGAAAAGTCATTTCAAATCCAAACTTTTGGATTAATTTCATTGATTTATTGTAAATGTAATTAAGATTTACTATAAATATGGGTTTAGTGTCAGAAATACTATTTCGAAAGCACTTGGAGTTGTTGTTCAAGTATTTGTCGAATCAATGATTTGAATCAAAACAAATTAATCCAATCCTTAAAAACTGATTTATATTTCAATGGTTTGTTTAGGATTTATTCTTCTAGTATTTGGAGCACTAGTATTAATAGCCGGTTATGTCGTCCCGCGAATGAATATCGACGTCGGATATCAGGAGGAGATGCGGATCATCGATAGGGCCGCCTATATGTTCAACCAGAACCTGGACTGGTGTAAAATCATTGGGTTAGCCGTGTTTTGTGGCGGCGGCACTCTCTTATCGGCAGCACTGCTACTGCCCGGCCTCGTAGGCCTTTCCTGTCTCGACGATTCGGATGACGACGAGTCGACACCATTTAAGCTACGAATCGCTGACACAGAAGAATATTACGATCACTTGTCTGACGATAATAAGGACAGAATACCGGCCACAGAACAGCTGAAGAGCATTCAGCCTAAAAGAGAGGACAAAATCATTATCACTAACTCTGGCCTTAAGAAAGTGGATATGGATTGAAGGCATCACTCATTACACAGTAATATCAATAAGTCTAATGAATAATAATTTGTCACAAAATCAGTTATTATTATTCAAATCATCTTTTATTAAATTTGTTTCATTAAAACCAATCAATTGAACATTCATTTGATATAATGTTTGTCTTTTTGTTAACAAAATTCAATATTAATTTATTCACTATTTCTTAAATAAATGTTAAGTAAAAAATATTTATCAAAAGATATATTTATTTATTTTATTCATAATTATTCACAAAGAGATGAAAACTTTTGAACAAACATTATTTTGTTCGTTATTTTCAAATTTTTAATGAATTTTTAAAATTTTAATAATGTTTCAAAAAATTATTAAAATTTTTAATTGTTTTATGTATTCTTTGGTAAAATTGAGACACACTATAAATATGGAATAATTTTAGACAAAAGTGTGTCCACAATTGTCTCTCCATTTTTCTACGTGTGCTTAAGAGATGACAACCCATGAAAACGGATCAAACGGTTTGAACAGTAATCAAAACACTGTCAGAACTGATGGCAATGAAAGCAAAGATAGACAACAGAGTAATGAAGGTCTGAATGGAAAGGGAAATGTAGACAATACTGACTGTCCAATATGTAGGGACAAAATCAAGAACAAGGCTTTCAATTGCACCTGTAGGCACGAGTTTTGCTACCCGTGCGTAATGGAATGGATGCTTTATGACAGCCGGTGTCCAGTTTGTAGACAACCCTTTCATCATATTTGCTCGAATCCGGACAGAGAGGAAGTGGAAGAAGTGAAGGGCGGAGAACAGGAGGAACCGTTAGATCTTACTTCACGTCAGACATCTCTGTCTTCTGGAGTGAGGCTGAGTTTAGGCAATACGACAACAGTGTTCACTCCCAGCACCGGTATGTATTATATCATACCTGTGCCGAGTCGTTACGGATATTATTACAAAACATGGTTTTTGCGTTCAAACCATGAGTTTATTTTGCGTAACTGTAGGACAGACTCACTGATTGTGAGCCCCGACAGACTGGAACAGACCCTCAATGAAATGGGTGTTCGACCTCTTCAGCATTGATACGGATTTCGTTGTTTTTGAAACAAATTAAAATTTTTTGTTTGTTTTAATCAATGATTTTTCACAACTTTTTCGAAAGAAGACTTTATTTGAACAGAATTTGATTTTAAATTTTGATATCGATTTACATATTGTTTGTGACCAAAAGAACTGAAGACTAATTTAAATTATTTTTAAATGATTTCAATTATTTTAATAATAAATAATAAAAATATATTTTATTGTTTATATAATATATTTAATTCTTATATGAAATTAAAGTCAATATTAAGTGATTTAAATATGAATAATGAGAACAATATTAAAGTTAAAACAAATCAATAATATATGAATGAATTGATTTGAAGACAAATATTAATAATGCAAACATTTAGACATATTTCTTAATATTAAATCAAATTCAACTAAACATTCATTTTGTAAAAATTTGTCAAAAAATCTAAAAACAAATCCTAAAAAACATAAAATAATTACAAAATATATTATTGTTTGAAATATTCGTTGATATTATATGTCTGGCATTGAATGAGATCATGGGATCAGGTGATCCATTCTCACCAATTCCTGTGCTGACAAATGTTTGGCAATTTTAGAGTTATATTCATTATATGTCTTATAAGAAATCTTCTCTAAATATATCGAAACATTATTTTCTTTACCAAACAATGAATTCCTTATTATAAGGACTTCTTTTTGTTCACAATCGGAGGCTTTGGTCAAAATGTCCAAAATGGTTGATATTAACTGAAGACCTATTGTTTGAATGTAGGAATCATTAGATATGAGCGTTTGTTCCAAAGCTGTGACCAAATCAAGTAATTTAAACACTTCTACAAATTGTTTGAAAGAATATTTGCTTAAAATCATTGAAAACACTTTAATGGAATTGTTTCGATTGAAGACTTGGTTTGTCTGACAATTAAAGATATTTAACAATAAAAAGAGCAAATAATCTCTGAATTGAATGAAAATATCAAACATCTCATTGTTATTGAAATCAATGTCTTCGATATTAATGATAATATCAATGATTTCTTTAACTATTTTCTCATCTCTGCAATTGTTTAGGATTTCATTGAAAAGTTTTAACAAAACATATCCAAAGTCTTTGTATAAAATCAAATGAGGATTAGATCTAAACATTTGATTAAATAATTGCAAAATTGAAAATATTATCGAATTTTCATTTCTCGAAAGAAATGAAAACAAAGTCAAACCAAAAGTTTCAATGATTTCGGAATAGATATCAAAAGTTTGTTTTGGATTCATTTGAAGAATCACATCAATGGCAATGTTCTGCACCTGACTATCAGGACAGGACAAGAACTTATTCAATATTGGTATGAAAGACATCATTAGTTGTCTTCTATCACTTTCCTCCCAATCGAGGCTTAAGAGGAATTGAAGACCACTTGAAATATGTTTAAACAATTGCTTTGTCTCTAATGAGAGGTTGTTCTCAAAAATCGATTGTCTTTTGTCTTCTTTTAGTTTGTCTGACGTGTTCTTCTTCGACCTCCAGTTCAAAGACATGGCTCTTGTCTTTAAAGTCTTAATAAATCCACAATTAATGACATAAACCAAGAAGTGATTCGTTTGACTCTCAATGAAATTCCTGAGTAATTGCAGCGACTCTTTGACTACTTCTTCACTTCCAGTGCTGATCACATCTATTAACATTGGGATCAGTTTGGATGAAACCAGAGCTTGAATGACATCTTGAGTAAAAAACTGTCTTTCAATCAGTTTTTCAAATATTTGCATAATTTTAATCTAATGACAAAATTGTGAGAAATTTATTCAAATTATTGCAAACTTTTTGTGAAAAACCTTTAATTTATTGCAAATTTCAGATCCAATAAAAGTAGACATTCTTTGAACAAAGTGGGCGTCAAAGAAGACAACATAGTTTTCATGCAATTGTGGATCCGATTCATCGATGAATCTGAAGATTTCATTGAGTAATGCGTTGACAATGGATTCAAACTGTGGTAACGGTTGACAACTTAAGAGACTTTTGATGGCTTTCGACTTAGTCATGGAATCACTTATGAGATGATTATCACAATCATTGCCATAGATATCACAATCCCTTCCATCCCTTCCATCACTTCCAACATCTTCTTCCCAAACGTCTGAAGACCGGAACCGTCTCTTTGACACCACTTTATATCTGCATTCCTTCTGCAACTCCAGTCGTGTCTTTCGCTTCTTGTCATCGATTTTGATCTTCGAGTGATTTGTTCTTTGATTTTCTTCAGACATATCGTTGTTTTTCGACATTTGTAGACATTTTCGTCAAAAGTGAAGATCAAAATAAATGCCAAAACTTTATTATATTGAAGTGAATGTGATTTAAGGCAAAAGTCTTTACAAAACCATTAAATGAATTGATGTTTAAATTGAATACTAATTGTAAGTCAAAGACAAAGAGTCTATAAATGGCTTTCATGTGAAAACCAATCGTTCATTCATTTCAAAAATCAATTGAAATCAATGTTAAAATGTTTTAACATTTTATTTATTTATTTAAAAAGTCATAAAATGTATGTAATTCTAGACCTAAAGACTCAAAGTTGTCATGCAGTAAATCATTCACAACAAACATAACGAATTAAAGTTTGTTGGTTTCAGACATTGCTTTTGTGTTACAAAAGGGGAGAAAAGGGGAGAAAATGTAATAACTTTTGGATAAAAATTATGCCATCATTTGATGACTTCTTTGGCTCTTCTGTTCCACAAGTGCATTGAATGTCCCGGATGTGAGACATGGTATAAAAGCATAGATCTATTCAATGAAACATAACTTACAAGTTTAGATTCTAATGAACTCAAGCCAAGCACTGGTAGGTAGAGCTCGACCTCTAGTTTTGTCAATCAATACCAATGATTTGACAGGAAATTTGAAACCAAATAAAAGATCTTTAAGACATTTGTGACCATTTGTGTCATTCTTCAGGTTATCATTGGTTTGATTCATCAAAATATTGACAACTTTTAGAGTTTGTTTCAAATGTTTTGACAAATCATTTATGTCTTCACGTCTTAGTCGAGCGTTTCCTCCTCTTCTCCGAACCGGTCATACCCTTCCTCATTACACCCCTTCCCCCTTTCCGTTCATACTATTTGTGTCTTCTCTTTCAATCATTGTTTTTAACTTCAATTACAAAAATTTTTACCAATTTATCGGATTTATTGAAAAACTTTTGGTCAATCAAATTGTTTTACACCCTTTTCGTTGGGTGTCGAAGGGGTTGGGATCAGTCAATAGGATAATACGATATGAACTGTCCATCAGTTGCTTTAAAAGAAATTATTTGCTAAAAACAAATTGAATTAAAGTTGAAAAATGTTTTGAAATGTTTTTCATTTGAAATGAACGCCAAATAAAAAGTTTATGCAATTATAGAAAAGTATAAAACATTTCAAACATTTTATGAATGAAATAAAGTTTTGTTCAAATCATGTGATCTCTTATGTAATCATTGTTTGGTTTTATGTTTAAAGTGATATTCATTTAAAAAACAATATTTACATTCAAA
This sequence comes from Quadroppia sp. Gr-Ori-00064, assembly GCA_034700825.1. Classification (NCBI taxonomy): domain Eukaryota; kingdom Metazoa; phylum Arthropoda; class Arachnida; order Sarcoptiformes; family Quadroppiidae; genus Quadroppia; species Quadroppia sp. Gr-Ori-00064. Next base: position 49,386 of record JAQIXR010000031.1, on the reverse strand, counting down.
TGGATCAACAATTGAGACATTTGTTCAATGGATTGGTTGTGATAATTGGTGAAGAAGTGGATCACTTGATCCAAAGTGAACCACAAGAGTTGAAGTCATTGATAAACAGTTATTTGATTACAGTATTTCTTATGCTATTCATTGAGTTGTATTTAAAGCTATTAATGGTTAACAATTGGTTCATATCTTCAGCAATGATCACATGGTTTGCCTATTATCTCAATTATAAATATTTTGGACCATTATTTGAGATAATTATCAACGATTTGGTGCAAAAGTTTTCTCATTATTTCAATATAAAACTATTGATTAATCAATGGATATATTGTTCAACACTTGCTATGAGTTTTGCATTCAATGTGTTTGTCTTATTCATAGTTAAGACCAATTTTGAACAATTGATGTCAACTGAAGAGTGGAATACATTTGATATATATTTAATCATTTTTTGGTTAATTAAATATAAATAAAAACAAATTGTCTTTTGTTTTGAAATCACTTTTTTTGTTATACTTTTTTATAAAAATATTTCTAATGACGTCCAGCACTGGCATACTTTTGACCCTTTCCTCATAGCCATGAATACTTAATACAAAGATTGGGATCAAATGACAATAAAACGATTAAAGACATACAAATCACACAAATTCAAAAGATGTCAAATATTTTTGTGAATATATTATAAAGAAAATAAAAATTAATTATTTTTTATTCACAAATCAGTTTTGAATTTTATTGAACAAAAACATGAAAACAATTTTCAAACTTCACTTTTAATGCAAATAAAATGTTTGAATAATTTTTGAATTCAGATATCATATGACATCTGTTTCTCAAGCGATGGACTTCCAGATGAAGTCAAATCCGAATCACTTTCATTGTCGACAATTTGTACTTTTGTGGTACTGTTTGTCAACTCAGACGAAGGTATGGGTGAGATGTCTGACCAGAGACTACTTGAGCTGCTCTTCAGTTCCATGTCTTGGATTGGCTTTGAATCGAAATCACTCGAAATGTTCGACAAAAAACTGATGTCTTCGAGTGAGTCAACCAATGAACCGCTTCCAAGGCTTTCAGTGTCTGTTCCTCTGCCCAGTGCTGACCAATGATCACTGTCTGGTGAATCCGAATCGGCAGTAGTTGTGGTTTGTTGTGAAATGACAGACATCTCATCAGAATATGATGAATCAGATGAAGATATCGTTGAAAATGACTGTCTGTCCAAAGAAAGACTGTTTGATTCGGAGCAAAAGGAATAGTAAGAACCGTTGGAATCGGTTTCTTTGGGGATATCAATGTCTTCGCGTTTGATGTCTTCAAGCGGTTTGGTTTCAGACATATTGTGTTAAATTGTTTCCAATTCAAAGACAAATAAATTTTGAATTTTGAGCAAAAATTTGTGATAAGTCTATGATTCCAATCACCAATTGTTGACACGAATACCCCTTATTTAAATCTAATGTCTTAACCTTAATCTAATAGTATTAGATTCTCGTCAACAATAGTCTACGGATTTTAAACGGATTTTTGTTTAGCTTTTAATCATTGAAAACAAAATATTCTTAAAGTTTGAATTTGTAGACATTCATTGATTGATATGTTTTGAGGTTTTTATTAACTATTTATTTGAATACGATTTTCAAACCATTGAATACACCGGTAATAAGTCTAGAACTCCAGACATATTGTGACAATTAATTAGATATTCGTATATAATATGAATAATTTAATTATAAAGAATTCAATGAAAATTACTATGAAATCAATTGAATACAAATCCTTGAAATATTTTGAAGAATTTTGAAATAAATGAATGATTGCTTGAAAGCAAGAAATCAAACAAAATAGACAATTGCAAGACTTTATAGAATATATTTATAGATTTGATCATTAGATGTTGTTTTCAATAGCATGACCTCCTGTTCCTAATATGATTTGCATTGAATATATCTGAGAAATAGTTTACTTCAAACATATCTATTATAGGAATATCTTTTATGGAAAGAAACACTGTTTTGAGAAACATTTATTTGCAATATGTTTTGAGAACCGGTTTCCCAAATGACAACCAACTCTCACTGTTGTCTAAATTCTGGTTAAACCAATACTAGCTCACAACACATACCAGTGCCAGTGAACTAATTTTTCAGATAATACTCAGCAAATGCAACGAAGCATTTATTTTGTAAATTATTATTAGTTGTGATTTGAAAGCATAGAAATAAGTCATTTTTAGTACGAAATAACACTTTTTGTGTTTAAGATTAAAACAGTTTTCATTGAGTTATGATTTGTTGTTATTTTGTAAAAATAATTTTCAAAACACCAAAAGTCAGTAATAATCAAATGAATCGCTTCCTGAAAAACCTGTTGAAAGTACTCATAATTTAATTTTTACAATAAATGTAAAAATAGTTTTAAAAGTAAAAGCTCTTCGAGAGCTCTAATCAGCCATCCATTGCTCAATCGATTATACATTGTTTGAAATATTTTAATAAATATTTATTTTTGTGAAGTGATTGAAATTTTTCATCTATTAGTGCAAAATTGCATAATAATTATCTTAATGTAAATGGAATTTTTAAGCACTTTTGACGACAACAGACAACAGACGATAATTACTTTCCATTGAAATACTTGTAACAACTTGTTTACTGAGCCACAGGTAAACCAATAGGTGTTCATCACATCCACAGCAATGTTTGATCATCAATACATCGCTAAAGCGGTTGACATTCAAATCCAATCGTCAACACTATAGCTATAGCTGTGAATCACTTCTCAAATATAATTTCCAATCATTGATGTGCTGACAATCAGTGTCTCAAAGCCATGAAATTCATTATCAATAGAAGAGAACTAATACTCATATGTTTGGGATCAGTCTTCATATGTCTGGGCATTATTGCGATAATCGGAGTGCCATTCGTAGTGATGAACAAAATATACCAGGTTGAGTTAACAAACTTTGTTTCTATCACACTTTGTATGCCTTCGCTCAACCGTTAAATAGATCTCTCAATTCATCTCTTTTTCAACTCTAAAATATGTCATAAGTTTAACAATATTTTGCAATTATTTCTATTATTTGTTACAATTTATTCATGAATACAAATATTGTTCACATTTCAATGAAAGCATAAATCCTTAACTTTATTAAAGGGTTTGTTATAATAACTGTTATAATAAACTTCAATGTTTTTCAACATTCATTCAAAAAACAAAATCACTTTAAAGTATAATAAGAGTTAAAAACTTTATAATTAACACAACAAAACTTATATCAATATTACTAATGAATTGTTTGACTTATTTTATAATTTTATTGTCTTTTTGTAAAGCAATTACAATTAGAGCCCAATACAGAGGCCTCCAAACTGTGGAAAGCCATTCCGGTTCCTATTTACCAGAAGTTCTACTTCTTTAATGTCACGAATCCAATGGCCATCGAGAGAATGGGTGCCAAACCAACCATTGTAGAGATGGGCCCCTATACCTATCTGTCCAAATGGCGCAAAACGCATGTGGAGTATCACAAAAACGGAACCGTTTCTTATAGAGAGAAAAAGACATATTTTTTTATGCGTGAATTGAGTGTTGGTAATGAAAGTGATATAATAACCTCATTGAACGGTCCTCTGGCCATAACGTTAAGCCTACTCCAAAGTGCGCCCTCAGCTGTTAGGGTTATAGTGGGGCTGGCATTGGATGCCGTCACTGAAGGCTTTTTTATCAAGCGAACCGTAAAACAGTTGCTCTTTGAAGGATATCCGGATCTGTTGACAACATTCGGTCCACTTTTGAATCCAAAAATCCCGAGCAATAATAACGGCCGCTTCGGATGGCTTTACGGACGCAATGCCACCGACGAGGGAATGTTCACTGTCTTCACCGGCAAAGACAATATCAATAGACTTAATGTAATCGAAAGATTCAAAGATAAAAATCGTCTCAATTTTTGGCGAAATCAAAGTATTTGTAATTCACTCGAAGACAGCACTAATGCACAGATGTTTCCGCCCCTCAAAGACCGGGATCAAAGTTTATATGTATTTCATTCAGATTTTTGCCGTCGATGGAAATTGGATTTCCTTCAAGAAGTGCAGAAGAATGGAATGACTGCATATAGATATACACCCGACGCCAATCTGTTCTCCAATGCAGACGAATATCAACCGAATTCTTGCTTTATTAGTCGTCTTCCGGCGGCTCCCAATCCCTCAATACTGGGCTTGGGTGAGAGGGGTCGTTCCAACTCTGCGAATCAACGAAGAATTAGATTCAAGTCAGGAGTGTTTGACTTAAGTGCGTGTAAATACGGAGCGCCGATCGTTATGTCGTTTCCACACTTTTTGAACGCCGATCCCATCTTTAAAGACAGCATTGACGGCCTTCGGCCCAACCCTTCGAAACATGCCTTCTATTTAGATATCGAGCCCACGACCGGCACAAGTATGGGAAGCGCCGGCAGAGTGCAGATCAACGTATTTATAAACAAACCGCCGGGTCTTTTCAGATATAGAAATGTACCCGAAATCGTGTTTCCCGTCTTTTGGCAGGAATTGAGTGTAAATATGAGTCAGAAAATGTCTGAACGGATTAAATGGGTTTTAGAACAGCCGTCAAAAATCTCGTCCATTTCCTCCACTTCAATGCTTTTCATTGGATTTGTATTAATATTCATTTCAATAATATTTCCGTTTTATAACAATTACCTCAAAGACAACAATCGCAAAAAAGAGTCCGGAAGTGTTGTCTACGATAAAAGCAATGCTAATTCACAGGTAATTAACAGTAATTATAAAATTTTATTTTATTTTAATTATATGTTTATTTTAAAAATATTTTTTCATATAATTATTATTCAATATATTTGTGAAGAAAAACAATTTTCAATGAATTTTACCTCAATTTTAATGAAACTTTTATTTGATTATCTCAAAGGTGGACATCAATAGGATTATAATAACTGATCCAAACGGAAGAGTCAATGGGAATGGCGTCGATAACAAGGCATTGGATGTTAACTAATATAAAACTGTGATAACTATTATATTTAAAAGTTTTTAAAACAATTTTAAATGACTTTTAGATTTTATTTTTAGACAAATGACTGAAAAATAATTATTTGTTTCATTTAAATATATTTTCAAATTCTTGTCAATTCATTACATTTCAATTTCATTACATCTCAAGCCATAACCATATTATTCATTAGTGAAATAATTATTTTGTGTAATAAATAAAAATTTTATTCAAATCTATATTACGTTTGGTTTTAATTATTTAAAGCCATTTAATTACTAAACGAATATAAAGTGCAATTAATTACTAAATTACACTAAAAGTCGAGTTATTTATATTGATTTGAAATCATTTAAAACTAATTCAATTCATTCTTTAAAAATTGTTTGACTTTTTATTTGACAAATTCTTGACCTTTAACTGAATTTTTCTCTTATTATAATCTTTGAAGTTTTCAAAATATGTTATGTTTTTCTATTTATTATTAATGGAAAAAACAAACTTTTGATAATAACTACCAGTCAATACAGCGGTGTTTATATGGATATCAATTATTATCATTCATTTCTTATCTCTTCGACGAGTATTAAACTCTGAAAACAGGTTTAAACGTATTTTAGAGATAAATGTCTATTATATTGAACTCAATCCAAACACAATAACATTCATTTGAATCGTAAATGAATTTAATAATAATAATAATAAACATTTTATAATTAAAATAATTAAACTTTTGACAGAATTCTGGTTAACCTTTAATTTGTTGTTTGAATTATTTGATTGAAAGCAATATTAGTACCAAAACTATGTATAAATCAATTGTGATTTTATTGTTTTTATTTAACCAAAAGTGTTGTCATTCACAGAATGTTGAATATCCCATATGTAAGTCAATTGGCCATTCATTGGCTATATATATGCAACAGAATATCAACAATTGATTGTGTTTTTAGACTTTGCGGAAGACTTTTGCGATAAAAGCATCAAAATTGGTTCCGAACCGACAAACAGTTCACTGATTATAAGACTATTGAAAACGAATTCGAGTCTAATTAAGTCATGCAAAGTGTCCATCGAGTCGTCAAACGATCAACAAATCCATACTAATATCAAACATATGATAGACTCGTATAAAGCAATGCATATAACGAGTCGAAACAGCATTACTTTCACTAAACTCAATCACAATCGACTCCTAATCATTGAATTCAATGGTTTGGGCGATAATATCCACTTAATTATAACTTCATATAAAGGTTAACCTTTTATAATCATTCAAACCCTTAACACCTTCTCAGCTGTCATTCATAGCAATAAGATTTTGAAAAATTATTCTATTCATAACACCCACACATTATCTATGCTCAGACAGGACTGTTTTGAGTTTACCGTAAGAATTGCTCTTAAAAACTGTATTAAACATTAAGAATACAATGAATTCATTTGATTTATGTCAAAAATTTGTTTCAAAATCATATGAATTATTCCATTGAAAAATATATTGGATTTTATGAATAAGTTTTTGAAAAAATCAATGATATTTTGATGAATTATATTATAGATCAAATGTTATACTTATTTCTATTATTGGATTATAACTTATAAGCAATAATAACATAAATAGTTATAATATCTGTAAAACACAATAATATCTGAAAAACATTTCCTTTCATTTTATTGATTATTTAATACGTGTTTTCAGAGAAAGTTTTTGTTGTATTTGAAAAGCCAATACATTATGATATTAACCCATATCTTAAAAAGCATTCAATAGATTAATGTGAAAATAATTTCTTTAATAAAAAGTCATTTAATGACTGGTAATTGAATTTTGATATCTATTGTAAAAAAGTCAGATTAGAGCTAATATTAGTTTACAATTCACTCAAAGATTGAACTGAAATAACTATATTTAAGATATCAATACATTTAGTACAGAATATACAGATTCTTGACTATAATTGACTGATATTAGAGAATAATTTTTATATACATTAATTTTAGTTTATTCTATTCTATTGAATTCCAGAATATTCTATTGGAATATAGTATAATTGCTTAGAAATGAACTTAAAAATTAATAAATTTGTTATTTGAAGTGAAAAGAATAAATTATTTTGATATTAATCTAAATTCCAAAGCTTTTCAAAACAATTTCATGTTTTGAAATAAAAAACTAATAAAACATTTTATCTTTTTTGCAGCCGTTGATGACAATCAATTGTGTCCGAAATCATACTTTTTATGTGAACAAAACAAATGCATTCATGAAATATATCGATGCGATTCGTATGCAAATTGCGATAATGATGAAAATGATTTCAACTGTGCTCAGGGTCTGTCCACATCTTTCTCTTTAACTTAATTTATAACTCATTGAATTAATGTAATAACTATTGCTATAACAGATAGAGATTTGTTGAGGTATTGATTAATGAATGAAATCCATTGTTTGTCTTTTGGTTTCAGTGCTAACCCCTGGCAATACCGTTCTGTTGACAATCATTTTAGGCATTCTGTGCTCACTCTTTGGAACGACATGTTTGCTATTCAGTTATGTCTTCTGCAAATACTATCAACAAAGAGACAAACTTTTGGACACCAAACAAAGCCTTTATGGCACAGTCAACACTAGTCTTCCCCTATCTGGTCAACACTCATTGAAAGTTTATAAATGAAAATGAAGTTCAATTGAAAGCAATATTTATATAAAATTTAATTTTCAAAATAATTCAAACAATGAATTTTGAAATTTTGTTTCGTTTTATATGTTATATATATTTTTATTAATTTTAATATAAAATTTTAAAATAAAATATTAGTCAAAGCTTTGAAACTAATCGAGAAGTGAATGTTAAATACAAGTAATCATAATCACAAAAGCCGTTCAAATGTAATGCCAAAATTGGAACAATTGATCCAACATTTATAATACCTGTCCTCACATTCACACAATAATCTGATCAAATGTTATTACAGTATCAAAAATTGCTTTAATATAACGTTAATGCCTTCGAGTGTAACTAAAAATAAAGTATTTTCAGTAAAAGTTATTCATAAGAAGTATTTGTAAATATGAAAACATTTAAACATTTTATTCAATAAAATTGTTATTAAAATGTTGTGAATGTTGTGCTCGAACTGTGCGGAGGTTTGTATGGTTTGTATGATTTACATTACAGTAGTATATTCTTTGCCTTATAAGGAATATTCATTACGAACTTTGACATTCAATTCACAACATTTTGTTGATATCGTTCAAAATCAACAAAATTATATTTTTCATCAAATATTAACGCAAAAGAATTTCATTTTGTTTTTCTTATATTTTTTTGTGAGAAAAACAAAATGATTAAAAAAAATTAATTTCCGATATTTTTCTCAGAAATAATTTGAAACAAAAATATTGTTCAATAAATTTTCACAAATTTTAAGACACTCTGAATCTGTGGATCCGGTTATCAATTGTTTTTCTCGATTAACCCATTGTTAGGTAATTCAAATGAAATACATATTAATGCATAAAATCATTTAAATATTATTTCCTTTTCTTCACTTCCGACTCAATTTTGATTATAAATTCTTAGAATTATTTACAAAAATCATTGAAAATAACATTATTTTTGCGTAAAACGAAAACAATTATCTTTCACAGCATTTGATTGAGAGCCCAAATGCAAAATCGAGGCATTCATCAGAACTGGGTCTTAATTAAAATGTTTTTCACATTTACTGAAATGACATAAAATTTCATTAAATTCAATGTCAATAACAAGAATATTGAAAATTGAAAGAATAGGAGAATTTGAATATAAAATCTCAACACACAATCAATGTTGAACTATAGGTCTATTCATATGAATCAATATAATGTAATGTTATAAAAATTTGTTAATACAGTGATTGCTATAAATCATTGTCTATTAAATAGAGTGCAGTTCTCAATAGCAGTGTTTGAATGACAGCAATGAATTAAAATCAATATCACGGGAACGGATGGTTTTGTACTTTGATTTTTTAAAATAAAATATCGATTTTATTGAATGCAAAAACTTTTAATTTGTTTTTTTCATAAGTTTTTTTCAAAAATTTAATTAATGTTTGAATGACTGAAAAAATTGTGTTTCACTGACAACAGGAAATAATATTATGTCAACCCTTTCATTGAATACACCACACATTTGTCACAACTGTTCCAACGACGCCGCTGTCAATCAGGGGTAAAACTGTCCAATACTACTAAATGCACAGTCAGGCAAGATTTGAATGCATTAGAGGAAAGGCAGGTATTAAATGATACCACACTCGCCCTCATGTCTACCTACACGATGGCCAACACTGCATACCCAGTGATGGTTCCAATGGTGAACAACCATAACCAGCGAATCCCCTAAACATAGGGAGCTCTCGTGTCATAGGCCGTAGAGCACTGTTAGGTCTTTAGGCACTGGCGATGGTGTGTTTGCGCGTGCGTTCATTCACTCCTATATAATACGCTTTATATAAAAATGGTTTCATTTGTTGTTTATATGAATATATGAATGACTTTATTGTCGGACGTAATCGACAGACGATTTAGTTATTCATCAATTGATTTATTCGTTATTATATTCACATATAGTCTGTATTTGTGCTGCAAATCGTTGTTTGCATTTTGTTATAGCATTGCATTTGTGCCACACTTTGGATGCATTTCAATCACACCATACGATATAATCGGTAAGTATTGGCCCTTTCAGTGCTGTCATACCAGTGCAACCATACCATAGCCAGCAGTAGTTGTCCTCTCCTTTAGCTACCAGTGCTCTCTCTCTCCCTCTCCCACTCTATTGCAATCCTTTTCATTATATTTTTGTTTGCAAAAACGAATGTATGGAAAGGCAAGCTATTATCAGCCTTTCCATACATTCTTTCACTCCATATGCTATTGAAAGTGTCATCAGATATGACAACAAATTATTTCATCTCATTTTCAACACTTTGTTTGCCGTTTAGTTAATGTAAATCTCATTTGTTTTTATACAATTGATATGTTATATGCGATAGTCATTGGCATTGAATTCAATGCAAAACTCATGCAAAATATATTTTTGCACAAAAGCGATGTTTGACTGTAGTCGTAAAGTGTTTATTATGACGACCTTGAGCTCAGGCCTATTCTGCCAGTCCTTTACTAGCCTTATGCTATGCTATGCATTAAAAACCTTATGTTTTTTGATACAATTTTACGTCAAATATCATTATTAAAAAATAAAAATTTTTGTCAATTATTTCACAAATAAAACCAAAACCAATGATATATGAGCTTTGAATTCAACTTTACACCAATTTGTGATCATTTGTAATCTTTAGTCAATTTTTCTCAATTTTAATCCATTAATGATTTTATGAAAAATGAATGAATGGATGAATTAATAGAGAAAGTAATGTTGAAAACAATTGTTTGTCCAAATTGTTTCATTGCATTCATTTTGATTACATTGTTATTATTGAATATTTTATTGCTTTAAACACTATTCAAAAAATACAAATAAAACAAATAATTAATTAAAAGTTGAATATTTTTTATGAGAATCTCTAACCCTTGAGATTTAAAATGATTTTTCATTAGCTTCCGAGAGATTTATATCAAACATATCTTGATTATCGCTTTCTTTTCATTTCTTTCAAAAAATACTTCAAAAACAAATTATTTATTAAAAGTGAAATTAAGTAAAAACTGAACTTTCATTAAATGAGACCAAAACTAATATAAGTTTAGTATTGAATTTCATTTTTAAAGAGTGTATAATAAGACTAAATATTATACTGAATTTCATTTTATATCATCTCTTATTTTAATCAATTTTTTCTATTCAATTCTACTCTCTTTTATACGAGAATCTCATTTAGTGTTTGTCTGAATTTATTCCAAGTATTTGTAATTTGAGAATATTTTCAAAGAAAAAAAAATACTTTTTTTTTGATTATAATTTGTCTTTGAATTCAATGAATCTGTTATTTGAGATGTTTTTTGAGATGTTTTTTATTCTTAAAAATTGAGAACACATTTACTTTAAGACATTGGTCTCGAATGAGAAGATATTTTCAATTCTTTAGATAGCTATTGATTAAGGGGTATATATAAAAATATACCAACTTTTGGTTCAGGCGCTCAATGACAGGTGGTTTAAAGCTTTTAAAGTACTTCTCAATCATATTTGATATGCATTTTTGTTTGACTTAAATTCATATAAATGAAAATCAATGAAAATCACTACAAATGAGTCTAATCTTTAAACAGATTAAATTATTGCAATGCAAATGTTCAAGGTGGTACTACCACATTGAAACGAGCTTGGTGTTAAATTGAAGGATTAGAAATTAACAGTCACATAAAAATTATGTGCCACTAGGGGTTTAAGGGGGTGTTTGAAGGGATTTTTATTTCTAACCCTTCAGTTTAAAACCAACTCGTTTTAAAGGTGGGGCCCCACCTTTGGGGTACCACCTTTGGGGTACCACCTTTGGGGTCCCAAACCTTTCGCATCCCTATTGTTAGTGCTCAAGACTTAAGTATTTTGATTATGATTTTAATGACAAAATGTTATAATTTTTAGCATTAGTTGTGATTTGAATTACAAAACATGAATAAGAAATGACATAAACATTACGATTATTTGACTTTTTGAAAACTTTTTTCAACGTTTGTCTTAACTTTTCACTTGAAATAATGTGACTGTGAATGGTTTCAGGCGTGGGATGTCCCTGATTACAGATATACTGATAATATGTCTGATTATAAACATTTTGTCTTCAAAACACTTTGTAATTCAAGTATAAATTTTAATAAAATCCTATTTTTAAATAAATTGTGTAAAAAATAATCTAAAAAGCAATTAAAGCCCTTAAAAAGTATTACATAAAAGAGTTTTTTAGAAGAAAGGTATGAATTATGAATGAATGCTTTCAACACATTTACGTCAATGCATTTCATAGACGTAAACACTATTCATAGACAACATTGTAATCACTTCAGGATTTTTAGTGTAAAATCTGTTGATTAGTTATAGGTTTAAATGGGTTTGCAATCGATTTGATGGCATGTTATGTGATTAACAAGTTGTTCTTGGTCATAAATGTCATACCTAATGAGAAATTGTTTTCCATAGCTATTGTTGAAAATATATATCAAAGTGAATATATTTAGTGCTGTTTTAGGGGTACAAAAAGCATGTGTTATATAGTTTGTGAGCGATTCAGTTGTAGTGAAATTGTTGTCAACAAAAGCCAAACACTATTTGTACTCAACATATGATTCATAACATTTGCAAAACATTGCTTTCAATGAAATTTTCAATAATTAACTGTTATTTTGAATAATTTTTTGCAGACATTTATACTGTATTTATGGCTAATATGTTATGAAATACTGTCACAAGAGATGGATATTTGTCTGAAACTCATATAACGTCTTCAGATGGTATGTCGGCTCAAAGTATCGCTTCATCACATCCACTGATTGGCGATAATTCAGGTCTGAGTTGTGGTAATAATCGCAATAATCATCTGTTGCTGCAAAATGTCCACAACAGTAGAGCCGAAGACCAGAATCAGATTAAATGCAAAGACATAATGAATAGCATTAACAACAATGCGATCAACGATTCAAACCATCAGATGAACAACACATCCAAAAATGGCAACAATTGTGGACTAAATATGAATAATATGTTTGCGATGCCATTGAATAGTAATTGTTTTGATTGTTTTGATCCAACCATTGTATTATCATCTAATTATTGTCATCTCTTTCGCAGACGTTTCTCCCCTTTATTTATTCAACTCCGACCACAACCCCCTGCGGGCCATCCCTGGCCCGACGACGCACAATATCACACATAAAACACATTTAAATATTATGAACAATAGTGTGAATGTCATCAGAGAAGGCAGTTCTCCATCGCCTCTGAGCTTATCCTCGATCTCAAGCCATCTAAACGATAGCACAGGTATGTTATGGTCTGTATTGGCTTTTGCATGGATTCTAATGTTATGGTCTCTTTGCAAAGGGATTACATTTACATCAAAGCCTTCGCGCACTTCAGACGGACTGATATCTGGACTGAACTTCAATCATAACGACGTCTTAAGAGATGGACTGCTAATGAACTATCAGTCCTCCCCCGCAGACAACACCACTTCAACCCCTAATAGCTTCACAACCTCTTCATTGGACGGGTATCTGACGGGAGGACAGGGCGGTCACAACTCTAACCATTCGTTTGATTTGTTGGACTCCGACTCGTTCTCAGAGATGCCCAACTCATTGTCCCCTTCCTGTCAGCCCTCATATGACGACAATTCCGGTCACTCTTATGGCGAGAGTAAAAAGCACTCTTCAGTCGATACGAACGCATCGGTTCCTCCCCGTAAGAAGCGGAAGGGCGGGGGCGGACCACATGTTCGGCCCACGTGTGCCGACTGTGGGAAGGAGTTCTCAAACCAGAGCGCACTTTCCAAACACAAATTGACTCATTCAGACGAACGCAAATTCATTTGCAATCAGTGCTCAAAAGCATTCAAACGTCAGGACCATCTGAATGGACACCTCTTAACGCACAGAAGCAAAAAGCCTTATGAATGTGATGTCGAGGGCTGTGAAAAGACTTATTGTGACGCCCGGTCTTTGCGTCGACATAAGGAGAATCATCACCCGGCGGGTAGGGCTTGACGTGACTGTCCTTTTGTCAATTGATTTAATGTTAATTTTGATAATTTAGGTCCAAATGGGACTCAAAACCAGTCCTTATCGACCCTTGCATTCATACCTTCGATATCACTCTTCTCGCCCGCAAATGTCGGTCTGTCCGCAAACCAAACGTTGAACCGTATCCAATACGCCCCACCGCCTCCTCCGCCTCCCATTCACACTTCGTTCATACAAACGAGTGTCGAATCGGGCGAACAGTTGGCGTCCACACAATTACAACGTCTGGCGCTTCACAAACACGACAATAATATTCATAATACAAGTAATGATAAATGGGTTTCGGTCTCACTCGAGGAACCGGAGGGAACGATAGCACAAAAATGGAATCAAAATTCATCGGTTGTTAACAAAACACTTCTTAACAATGAAATCGAAAAACATTTAATTAAATGTGAATTAAATAAAATGAATTCAAATCAAAATATTATCAACGATTCCTCTCAAGAGAACGCACTTCTTCACCAACTGTTGACACAAAACGAACAGTTCAAAGACAAACAGCACCTCTACCAACCTGTGCCCCAACCCATGTCCCACCACTCGCAACAGCACTCCCAACAACAGTCACACCATAAGATCGAGTCATCGCCACAACCGATGCCGTCGGAACAGTCATCACAGGCCTTGCAATCCATAGACAACTGGCCCTACACTATGTTCGCACAAAACCAAACCAAATCAGAGCCACAACAAGTCGAGTGCTCTCTATGTCAACGAAAATTCAAGAATATTCCGGCACTTAATGGTTAGTTGTGTCAAGAATTGATTCATTTAATTAATGGTTACCTTTATTGCACCCATAGGTCATATGCGACTTCATGGCGGATATCTTAAGAATCAAAGCCAAAGTCTTGTGAACAACTGTTCTCCCATTGGTGGCAAGAAGGACAAAGTGAGTGATAATCAGATGAATGCGAACGTTAAGGCCATTCTCAATGTCATCAAAGAGAAGATATCCCAAAAACGAGCGGCAAATAATGTGAACAATTTGTTGTCATCTCAACAGCCGACACAACAGACCGCACAACCGGTGCCACACATGACTCAACCGCAACAAATGCTGGACAGCCCAATGGCGCCCATATTATCCCCGGTAACTCCTGTAACGCCGGCGACAACTAATACCTCGAGTTTTAACTATGATTTTCATCAAACAAACAATAATAACATGATTTACAGCCGCGAAGAACACGATCTCTATTACGACAATCAGATCCAAATACTTAAACAACAACTACAACAGACATCAGTTGCACAACAGTTTCGAATGCCTTCCCAACCATCGAGTGCTCAGAATAGACTTCAAGCACAAGAGCAAAGACAACACCAGAGCCGACGTCACAGCGATTCCAGTGATTTGAACATTAATTGTATTGAAAACAATTCAATGTCTCAACACTTCGACAGTTATTCCACTCAACAGTTCAATGATTTGCTTCGAAGACGGACTCAGAGGACGTGTTCTGATCCGGGTTCTGATCAGCCATTGATGACCATTAACACCGATTATCAGTCACCACAACAACACATGTTTAACCATCAGCTCTACCATCAAAGCCATTCTGTGCCAAACACTCCAACCCTCGCTCAAAACAGCTCAACCATTCAGCCCCACTCATTGCCATCCACTCCGACAGCAGTGGTCGCACCCGTCAATTTCGTACACTCCCCCTCCTCTCATAATAGGGGGTCAGTGCCGACAACCCCCACAGATGCAAGTCAACAGTTTAATTTCATGCCTGTGCCGTCACCGATAAACCAGAGCTCAGTTCACTCTCAATACTCGACATCCCCGGCCAGCGTTGCCGCACAATATTCGCCAAATACACCATATTCTCCATCGCACGCATCGGTTCCACATTTTACATATACGACCCCTATATCCCAACCCCAACAAAATACCTCAAATGTATTCGAAGAGCGAATGGAAGATAATTACGAAGAGTCCCAAATGTACGACGCGATCACTAGCTATACCAATAGTACCGGCGCTGACAATAACTTGACTGAAGAGTTCAATTTTGGTAACAATTTGAGTGCAAACAACACTTACTTTGATTCACAAAACCATTTAATGTCGTCCACAACGGGCACTGGTATGCAAATGGACAATCACTCCATCGAACAGATGGCCATCGAATCCATACCTCAATCGAAACAAGAATTTTTCGACAATTTTCACACCAATAACTCTAGTCATGAGTACAACCCTATTGTCACGACTACTCCCTATGTCCAGTCATCCCATTACTGGACTCAGTCTTCGCTCACAAATAGTGTTGATATGAATGCGATTAAACAACAGGTTTTACCACAAGTTATGCCGACTCTGACGCCAAAGACATCTTCAGATGTTGTCAATTGTTATTCTGTCACTTCAGCCAACTCTCATTCCATCCATTCGTCAGCCTTTCGGACGTCTTCTCATTCATCAAACATCCGATCCCTAAACCAAACCATGTTTGGACACCAGCACATGAGAGGGGTTCCATCCATTCGAAGAAGTACTTCATCTCCACCTCATTTGATCGTCAATTTGGAAAAGATTGATGAATGCGATGATGAGACCGACGATGTATTCCTGAGCCCAGTAGGTGTGGCCCCCTCTCCCAAGCGCACATCACCGGCAATACCTGTGGGCGTGGTCTCACCGAAGCGACCAAAGCATAGACCGGAACCGCTTTATATCCCTCCACACGTAAACACATGTGGATATCAATCACGGCTGCGATCGCCACGGCTTTGGGATCCGGCGGCTGTTGTCGACCCTAAAAATATGTCGCCCCCTCCCTATACACCTCCTCCTATGCTCTCACCCGTACGTTCGGGTCCGGGATTGTTCTGGCATATAATCAGTGGAAGTATGACTCCTAAGAGTGGAACCATTGCTCCGAAGTTTGTCTATTCGCGCAAAAGTTCTTCTGAAGTGAAAGAAAAAGACGAACCAATGAGTCATTCTGTGGCCCAAACCCCGACCACTGCCTACGAACCGTTCGATTCGGAAATACCCGAAACAGATATTCAGCCCCACGTAAACATTGGACCCAACTTTCAGGCAAGGATTCCGGCCTTCAATCCCAACAAAGATGAGGCGATGTATAGATCAGAGAAGGCGGACATCGTGTGGGATCCGGTTGTCATGGAATCGTTGACTGACGAAGACATCGAATCATATTTAGAGCTGTCATGTTGTGCATGTGTTCCCGGCGCCGGTAGGAATAAAGAATACGCAATGCATTTACTCAACATAACCAAAGGTGACATTAATGACGCCATTATGAAGCTGTTGGAACCGCACCCGACTATTACCGACGAACACCCCCTCGCGGACTACCACTACTCGGGTTCGTATTGGCTATGATTTGTTCAAAACTATAGTTTTGTTTACAACTGAACAGAAAACGACATTTGGGTGCCTCAGGAGATCGAGTCATACCAGCAGTCACTCAACAAATGTGATAAAGACTTCTTCAGTATCTCTAAAGAGGTATTCATTGATATAAACAAATATTTGTTGTATTTTTAAGCCATTAATTTGTTTGAATGTATAGATCGGAACAAAGACTGTCAAACAGTGCATTCAATTTTACTATATGTGGAAAAAGGTCTGTCCTGACGAATACCGGCGCTTACGTGTGATTCGCCGCAAACGAGAACACGAAACCATTTTTTATAATCTGAGGTCAAAAGAAGGCGAAGAAAATAATAACAATTCAAACATTAATAATAATATCGAGAAATTCGAAACCGATTCGGATATGGATATGAATGGACTTATAAACAGTGGACAGTCGTCTGATATCGACGACAACGTCTCGTCGTTAATGGATTCTGCGAACCCGAGTCCGGCCACTAGTGTTGGCTCACAGGTTGCCTCTGTTGGTGACTACCCGTGCAAACTGTGTGGCAAAGTGTTTCAAAAGGTTAAATCCCGTTCCGCACACATGAAAATCCACGGCAGCGGAGGTTCGGCTAAATATTGACGAAAACTCTATTTTTAATAACTTTTAACAGAATTTTAAAGAATTTTATTTTGAAAACTAATTAATTGAGAAAATAATTGAAAGCTTTATTAAACAAATTTTTTATGAATTGTTTTCCTCTTTGAAAGAATTGTTGCCATAATTTGATTATATATTATATTACGATATCATTAGAAATCCATTTAATATTATATATATTTTAAACTAATTGTGAAATTCATGACATTCTATACACTCGTCTCAAACCATTCACTTGTTATTTACTGTTGAAATATATTGAAAATTATTGAAAACTATTGAAAACTATGAAAACTATTGAAAGTTGAGAACATTTTATGAAAAGATTTGTTGAACGAATCAATCAATGCATTACTGAATGTTTGAATGTTTTTCTTAAAATATAATTAACTTTATTATCGAATTAACAGTTATTTTTGTGTCCAATAAATAGTAAATACAAAAATTGTTACAAAATATCAAACTATTTGTTGTCAATATTTCACAATTCTATCGAAAAATTTTATAATTCTTTCATTTCATAAGTAATACAAAATTTTATGTTATTTTTATACATGTCTTTCTTTGTTTATCACTTCTCGTTCCCTCACCTCCCGGTGCAAACAGTACTTACACATTGATCAGGAGTGCCTTCACTGTTAACGCAAAACAATACAAACTTTTATTCTGAATACATATAAAGAGATAACAATTATTTGTAAAATACATTCAAAACATACAAACAGTATATAAATAATGTTAAATATTATCTATCAATCATTCGGTGCTTTAGTTCTGTTGTTCATATAATTACTTCAGTCATTGACACAACAAATGAGCAAAACTTACAAACAATATATTTTATGCTCTTTTTTGTCGTTCAAATGACTTTTAGTGTCAAAAGATTTTAGCTTTTATTGAACTAATATTTTATTTTTGATCTCAAGAATTAAATGAATTATTTTTAGTCTAATTATATTTGTATTTAACTATTGATTAACTTATTATTCATTACATTAAATGCGTCTAAAAGTCTATTATTATTATAAATATATAATTATATCATTGATATCAAAACAAAACATTTTTGACATTTCATTATTGACTCGAAATTGTATTAAAGAAAAAAATGAAATAATTTTGTTTATATTCTCTTATATTAATACATCCCTTTCCATCCCTTTCCCCATCGAGTCTTAAATAATTATAAATATATTTTTCTAAAAATTATTCGACAAATGATTATATATTTTATGAATTTGATTGAATTGTGTATAAAATGCCACTAATTATTGTTGTACTTAAACTGAAGACTAAAACAACTGTACATTAAATTCAAATTAAAGTCTATTATTTGAAACTTTAACTTATTTCAAGGTATCCTTACTAAATGATCTGGGTTATGAATATGGGTGATAATTAGCACCTGTGCTGACCAGCATTGAAGCCATAAAGTGCTTCACTTCCTATAAGAGCCAACATATGATCGTATAATTAGTTTATAAACCACTCATAAAATCAATAAATCGTTTGATATTATTATTTATGATTTTGTTTCAGACATGAAATACAGCTCTAAATTAGTGCTAATTTTGCATATTTTGTGTCAAAAGGGTTTAATTTTGGCAAAAAATGACAATCGATTGGATATAAGTGATGTCACACCTGTTGAGAGATCGGACGGACAGACAGTTGTCTATAATTTGGATGAAAACCTAAATCGCATTCTTTTCGATCTTTTTGTTGAAGTCTTCGGCAATAATCCAAACAATAATAAGATTGAAGTTTCGGTACAAACTGTGGCCGAAATATATCGCAACTATACTCAGGAACAGTTGGATTCAGTTCGCAATGAATTGAAGAAATTGGACAATAAGTTTGATATCATCAGAAGAAGTGTGGACTCATTACAGGAGAGGTTTTTGATCTCAAATATTGAATATTCTTTGACTAAAAACTTGTCGAAATATGAGAAGCAATTCATTCAAATCGGAGAGCAATTGATTACTATTGAGAAACTGGTCCTAAAATTCACTACTTCTGAGAAATCAATTGATATAAACAGTATCCAAAATGAAAGGACAGGCCGTAAGTCAACCATATTTACAATATTTGATCGATTGGCCGGTCTTTTATTGGGTGCAAACACAGACCAACACAACTATCAGCAAAATAGCGAACCTTTGAATGATTTGAATAAATTAATATCACTTATGTCTGCTCTTCAGTCAATGGCTAACATTTCAACCAATTCTATACATAATATCAAATCAAAAACAGATTTATTGAAACTTCAGACTATGTTATATAGACTGCAAGCTATCAAAGAGCTCAACCGTCTGGCCAACCAAAGGCAATACCTGGCCTCAGGTAATATGAATCCATACAGATATGAAGCGATTTTGAATCTGGTGAAACTCGTGGGCACAGCCAGTGGTCAGAATCAATTGAGAACTATTGTCAGACTTTTCACTTCACCTCAAATTCAAAACAGAGTCAAAAATACAAATAATTTAAGTCAAGAAAAGTTGAGAACTTTGATGAAAGCCATCGAAGAACAGGAGAACAGAAGGCGTCAAGGAATGGAAAATCAAAGACAGAAAGAGATATTGAATGAATTGATGAGAAACCAAATCAGACAACAACAACAAATCGATGCTTTGATCCAATTGATTGATTCCCAGCACAAGAATAACAACAATAATCTCAATATTAATTCTGTTAAACAAACATCAACTCAAAGGTCAGTGAATAATGAGATTCATTTAGAATAAATTATTTGAAAAACTCATAAACTTTTCACATGTCAGCCCTTCGACGCCTAAAGACCAGAACGAGATCCTAACGAAACTCAAAGAACAGAGACTACAACTGAATAATTTGCTGAAGACTTTGGGCACAGATTTGAACAATAATCCGAATATTCGACCAAATAGTCAAATGCCATCAATTGGGGGCCAGAATGTAAATGTCAATTGGGGTCAAACACAACAAGCCTTCACTCATATCCTACAATCAATTGGACCAATGATGGGAATGTTGACTCAATCAGGGATTGTGTCTCCGAAACAGAATCTATTGACACAAAAATCTTTGTCTGAATTACTTAATCAATCGGTTAATCAAAACCGCATTCAATACGAGTCATATAAGTCTAATGTATCAAAACTTATAGACCTTTTGAGCTCTATATTAAACATATGAATAAAAATTTGATTTTAATTTAACTTTTATTTTCAAAAAAAAACTTTAACTATTAATACAATTAGAAGTCAAACCATTGAATACATAATCATTTTCAGTATAACTAATGTCTACTTTTAAGACACTATTCAATACCTAATCTTAATTTTAAAGTCATTTTTGGTTTTTTGGTTTTATTAACAATTGGTTTACGTTTTGATTTGTTTTTATATCTTTTAGTTTTATAAACCTTTGACTTGTTTTCGGTTTTATATGTTTTACTTTTATGTGACAATTGGTTGAATACAACATTTGTGGCAACAATTGATTTATTATTGTGTTTAGTGTTGACTTTTGTTCCAATAATACCCGGAACACATTTCAAGTTACGAATTCGTTTTGATATAAAATTCTTCCCATTATTGATCCAAAGAACTCTTTGATCGCAAACTATGGGACAGTTGTACAAATCAATGATATTCTTCCTGTTGTCCAACAAAAACGATTCAAAGACATCTTTATCTAAACTTTTCAATTGTGTATTACATTCATTATAAGCACCCAAATGGAGCACAACTCGACGGCCGTTCCCACCATTGAAAGCATTTGGTTTAAAGCTATTGCTATTGAGATAATTATTCTCCAAATATATTCTTATGGTGTGATTGGCTTTGGTCTCAAACCTGAACGCAAACGAATTTATTCTTGAAATGCGATTATTTCTTAAATCAATTTTTCGCAAATCAGTTAATCTGTGGAAAGCATTTGAATTGATTTTCTCCAAGAATTGCCTTTCATTATAATTATGAAAACTAATGCTTTTCAGAGACGAGTATTCATTGAATGCCTTGAAAGGGATGGATGTGTACTGACTGTCCATTATTTCCAATGACTTCAATTGCGTTAAACTATTGTAAGCTTTGAATGCATTTCGTTTGTCATTCAACTCATCCGACAGTTTTGTTGCGTTAATCCATAGGTTTTGAACAAATTTTGATGAATTACTGAATGCCAACGCATTTATTGTCTTCAGATTAAGACATTGACGAATATAAATGTTCCTGAAGTTTATACCACTGAAAACATTGGCTTCCAATGCAATGATGGCTGTATTTGACAAATAAAACCACTCAAAATACCTGTGCTTCTCATCGCGTATACTTTGGTTGACTTTAGAGAATATTTGGTTCAAATTAATTGGTTGATCGCCAGCACAGGTAATGATAGGACTCTGACATTCTCGGGACAAATGCAAACCATTTTGATTGCAATCTTTAGGTTTTTGTGGACTTGAGTGACAATAACATGGCTTCAAGAGGTCATAAGAAGGACAATAGCTCTCTATTGGCCGGGTATTTAATAATAAAAATATGACAAATAAAAGAAAATGTTCTGAAATATGAATTCTCATTAGAAGTAATGAAAATAAAAATATAAATTTTGACTTACTTTTAGTGTTCATAACTATTGATGAAAATATGAGACAATTCTCACAAAGCCTTAAATGAAGAAAAAATGATTTCTATATTTCCTGAACACAAAACCAGAACTGAATTCCTATAATAGCATCACTTTCTCTGTCATTCATTATCAATAAGCAATGAAGAGCACAGGGATGTAGGGATGTGTTGGACATGTCAAAAACAGAATATAATTCTCATAAGAATATTCTTGTGCTAATACAACAACCGATCGATGTTTTCAATGCTTTTCTTCAATGATATTCAATAAAATATATGAAAAGTATTTCTAAAAATTGAATATTTTTGAACATTTAAATCAATTGAGTTTTCAAACAATAATTGAAATTCAAATCTCTATTAATAATACAATTATTGCTATTCAGTCATAAGAAGTGATTGTCTTTAAGTCTCAATACATATGAAATCAAATCAATATCTTTTGAATTGAAATTCAATTTTAAAATTGTTTTCTTAATAATAGATTAAAAGCTATTTGTTTGAATGAAATAAAAGAAATGAATTGATTTGAGAGAAAAATGACTCAAATCTTTGTAATGGATTTGAGATTAAGATTTGAATAAAACTTTATTCAAAATTACGTTCAAATCAATGCTTTGTTAATGAAAAAAGTGCTCAAAAGAGAGCGCTTTAGTCATGGAATGAAAGCGTGTTTAAAAAGCCATTCATTTGTGTTTGCATTCATTCATTGCATCAGAAATTGATTATTGATTTTAGTCATTGTTTTTGACATTAATTGCAATCAAAACTAATTGTCAGTTAATTATCAGTCAATCAAAACTGTGCTAAAGATGTCTCGAATCGCCAAAAGTGTTGTAAATGTAATGAAAATCACTTTAAATAACAGATTGTTTGCCAATAGTATGCAAACGACCGGCAGATCATTGGATCAATTGAGAGGAATATCATCTGTTGTGACGAATGGCTTCAATTCAAGACATTTGATGTCAGACAGGAATGAGACAACAGTTGTCTCAAAACGATTTGCAGCCAATTCTCCACAAATAGACGAAGAGTTGTCGCTATTCCTGAAGAATGAGATAGAGTTGGAGAAGAAGTCACAGAAGAAGTCGTTGCCATCGATTGCCGGATGGAAGGCAACCACTGATGGCTCGAATGTGGTGTTCGTGAAGACATTTGGCAGCGAAGAGATCACTGTTAAGACGAATGTCAACCACTCGGTCGACACCAAAGAGTTCTCTGAAGAACAAAATGCAGATATGATTAACGAAATGGTCTGTCGGCCAGACTTTGCCGTTGAGATCAAGAGAGGAAATACAGTTTTGGGCCTTAACTGTGCGTTCGTTAGCGCTGACGACTATGAGGACGAACCGCCGGCGCCCGAGTCTAAGGACGTGGAGAGGGAGGGCTTAGAAGACGAGTTCCAAATCAATGAGTTCTCACTATTTGATGAAGAATTCAAAGACAATTCGTATGCCGTTTCCGGAGAAGTGATGGACGGCTCGATGTATGACCTAATGATGGATCTGCTCCACGAAAGAGGTATCGATCAGTCGTTCGCCAAAAGTCTTATTGAGTTCACAACTGTTTACGAACACAACCAATATATCGGTCTTTTGGTCAAACTTAAGGACTTTTTGGCCAAAAAATGAGATAATTTTGGATCAAATCAATCGACAAATGAATTTCATTACAAATTATTTTAGTTTTCATTCAATTCAAATAAATTCAAATAATTGTAACTTTTCTCTCGTTTTTCAAAATTAGATTTGATTTAAAGAAAAATTCATTTTTAAAACATTTATTATAAGACAAATAATTGTGTTTGAAATTCAACATTAAATATAAATATCAATTAAAAGTCAATTTAAACAATGATTAGAAAAACATATTATTTTTAGAATAAATTTAATTTTTTTTATTAAGTATTTGTCGGAAAATATTTTATTCGTTAAAATATTGTTTTGGTTTTGAATGAATTTGATAAATGATTGACAAATAAACTACAAATACATTACGATTTGGTTTCAATCACTTCATTGAGTCCTAAATGAAATTATTATTAATTTGTTTGAAAGACATTAATATAGGATATATTTGTGTGTAATTATTGGGAACTTTCGTTTTGGCCAACATTTTGTGCTTTCCTTTCATTACATTAAACAATGATTTATTGAAAAAACAATTATTATTTGAAATGAAATAAAATCTCAAATAAAAAGTGTTTCAAAACTATAAAATTGAATCACTTTTGAGAGCGATATCACTGTCAGGGATGGCATCGAACTCGTCGTTCATGTCCTGTTCATCACTCTTATACCACGAGCACCGGCAACATAGAAGACATGGAGCCGCCAGTATGAACATGGGTGACGCCAGTAGTATAAGTAACCCAAAGCCTGCAAATATGCCGACCACTTGTGTCCGGTGCCATATGACCGATGCCCGCGAGTGACCCAACTTGTCCTTACACTGACCCTTGTCGTAGTGGCGCAGAAGGAAGTCGTCCTAAGAGTGGGATAACATTGAGAATGGTTTGCAATTGTCTATAAAATTTGTGGTCAAACCTCCAAAGAGGCCAAACAGAACCAGCAGAAGACGTGTTTGCAGTTCCGGCACATGATTTGAGCGCATCCCTCATCACGTTCTATCAAAATACAACACTTCGGACATCTCTTTATAGGAGAGCTTTCGGTCAGTAAAACACTATTGAAAGACAATCAATAAATTGGCATAAATTCAGTTATTTAAAGTCTTGAATGACATACTCTTCCCGGGTATTCAACTTTTTGCAGTCGGTGCCCAAATGCCAGTTCTTTCGACACGAAGAGCAAAACGTTTTATTGCACTTAAGAATAATTTGATTTCAATTGAGTGATAATTGGTTTCAAATGTCTTACAGTCGGACAGAAGACCGGCAATGGTTTCGATGACTTTTTATTGTCCTTTTGTTTTGTCCGCTTTATATAGCATATTGTCTCACAGTTAGGGGTCGGACACCAGGTCCGGGTCGGGTCGTTCTCTATCATCCAGTTGAGACGATATCGTTTGTATGTTTCATACATTTCAGACGAGACCAAAAGTTTTATTTCTCGCGCAGATATCAAATTGATTTTGGTCTCGATGTCAGGACAGACGCCGTCAGGGCATGTGATCAGTGCTACCTTTCCATCACGTATTGACATTTCGCAGTATTGGGTCAAACACTAGGAATTGAAAAGACTGTTATCAACTGTTAAGTGATATATCGATGGCATTGACTTTCAATATATTGTACATAACTTAAAAGCAAATCAAAAGTCTATACAAAAAGTGCTTTAAAATAGATTTGTAAAGAAATTCAAATTGTTTTAGACATAAGAATAACAAAACACTTAAATAATGTCAATGAAAGCAAATCTACATTTAATTCAAAAATTATATTAATGTCAACAAAACTATGGATAAGATTATAATGAGTTTGCAAATACAATGTCAAACAACTCTTTCTGAAAGTTATGTCTAAATCATATTGAAATGAATGCCTGAAAATTATTTCTCAAAATTTTTCAAAACTTTTCTCAAATATTTGGCAATAATTGCAAACAAATCGTAATTTTAGTTAAATTTTTCACTTGAATAACATATTAGTGATAATTAGTGTCAAAAGAGATGGACATGACTTACAATCTTACAGAAAGCGCAACCACAGGACCAAATGGAGTGCATTTCATAACCACTTTTGTCTTGAAGACATAGTTTGCACTTGATTTGTGACAAACGTTTGCTTTTATTGATATCAACACTTGATTTGCAGATATTAACGCTTTTGTCATTCAATGACCTATTGTTCGGTTGGCTATTCTGTTGACTTATAAGGAACTGTTGGATGTCATCAAATGAATAACTGTGGCGTAAAAGTATTTTTGTGGTATTACTGCTAATTGTCGCGAATTTCTCTTTAGTCTTATTATTAATTTGTCTCAACTTTCGTTTCGATGTATTCTTCGTACCCCTGAATAGCCACCTGAATGTGAAGAAGTTGGCCCTTTTGGTACCGGTGCTCGTCTTGGTCTGCACGACATGTGCCTTCGCTATGGGAGATGTGGGCGCCGATTGAGGAACAGTTGATGGCACTGAAGACCGAAACTGATCTTTTGATATACTTTGCATTGTTTTTATTCTTGA
The DNA here is from genome assembly GCA_034700825.1 of Quadroppia sp. Gr-Ori-00064. Lineage (NCBI taxonomy): Eukaryota > Metazoa > Arthropoda > Arachnida > Sarcoptiformes > Quadroppiidae > Quadroppia > Quadroppia sp. Gr-Ori-00064. Next base: position 22,837 of record JAQIXR010000031.1, on the reverse strand, counting down.
CCTAAAAAATGGTCAAAACTTTGTTCAAAAGCTGTAATAGTGTTGAAAAGACATCTCAAACACAAAGACAAACAAATAATGAAAGCTTTTATGAAATAATCAATGCTTTAAAAAGTCGTTCAAATGTCAAGTCATGTGAAATATTATATTAAATTTGATGAACAAAAATCATATGAATTTAAATGAACAACACTTTAACTGTTTGTCAATTGTTAGCATAAATTGAATTAAAAGGTTTTGAACAAAACTAATAATAATTCAAAATAATATAAAACAATTTTATCGGTTATAAAACAAAACACCAAAACATATGACACAAGTGTTGAGATAAACGCTATTCCGATACCATAATCAAGATTTGGGCTTAGATTTCAAAGTTCAGGTCATCTCAAGTGCACTGAAATCGTAAATACTTTTATATAGACTTAAGTGTTTTATTTCTCTCATTGTGTGGTATATTTGGTCTCAAATATAAGTTATAAACATTTAAATTATTGCTTAGATTTTTATTACAATATCAGCTCAAAAACACACAAACATTCAAACAAACAAACATTTTTGTAATTACTTGCAATCACTTCAATCACGTTATCCTTGAATAAAATATTTCATTTCAAAAGGTTTTATAAAATTAATGCAAAAAACTTTAGAAACGATAATCAAACCATAGAAACAGTGATTAGTTTTGACTATACTTTTGTGCAATCGATGCCAAAATGCCGCAAGGGGGCAAAGATAGAGACTTTCTTTATGGTAATAACCCTTTGTCAGGTGGTTTTTGTCAACAAAATCCAGTACTTTTTGTGCCCCTTTTCACAAAATATTTTGTATTGATTTAAACAACAATTATTCCCTTTATTAAAATATGTTACTTTTGTTGTGAATATTTTTAAGCGTTACTCAAAAGTTGAAAAATGATTATAAATGAAGTCTCTATAGTGGCTTCCTATGTGGCCTCGTGGAATTGGAAGCTTTTGTGAATAGAATTAAATATAATTATAACTATTAATAGGAATTCGCTGTCATTTGAAAATATAATCATTTTATTCATAATTAATACCAACGATGAGAAGGAAAGTTCAAAACTAATGAAAAGGTTTCGAAATATGATTTTAAAATGAATTTCTTAAATAATTTTTATGATTTGTCATGAATTGAAATCATTATTAAAAGCATTTTTTTTATTAATAAAAGATTTTGACAAATATTGATATTAAAAATAAATGGCTTTTCATTGACCTTAAACTTCACTCATTTAACTAATTGTAAAAACACGTATTTATTGCTTAAATGTAATATTATATCATTTTTGAAAATATATAAAACCTATTATTATAGCAATTACACAATAAATGTCAACAAAAGAATATAAAAATATAATTAACTAAATTTATGTCAAACATTATGCTATAAAATGACACTGTTTTGTGTCAATGAATATTTTAATTCTGAAATTTGTATATAAAATAAGTTATTATTAGATTTGAAATTCATTGAAAATTTTATTGAAATATTGATTGAAATAAAACACAAAAAGTTTTTCTTCTATTATTCTCATTAAAGAGTTTATAACATAATAATCACAGGAAATATAAGAGGATTTAAAACAGTTTCGTTTGACTTACATTCAAATGAGTCCACAAAACAAAATTTGTTATCAAATATAGAATATATGTTATGAGAAAAATTCAATTGATTTTTCACTTTATGCCATCATTTGAGCCAAACGACAGAATTTCAATAACATTATTGTATATGAATAACATTTATGTTAAACAACAGATAATTGTATATTAAAAGTAGTTCACAGACTAAACAATTATATATTTATAGTTATTTCAAAATGTTTTTCAAATAAATTGACAAAAAATTATTGCATTTTATGAATAAATTTTATATTGATTTCGTAATTAATGGCGAAATTTGTAATAATTTCATAATTTGTTTATAATAAAAATATTTGACTGACGTTAATGTCATATAAATATATATTATAATTACGTAAAACACATTTGAAATGAAATTTTTTATACAAAATGATATCATTTTTGAAATTCTATATGTTTTCTATCATTGGATCTTTTTTTGGTCAACACTTTTATTGAAATTTTAGACAAATGCCTATTAATTAAGATATGAAAAGTTGTATTAAATGATAAATTAAAACATCAAACATTTTAACGATTTTATCGCAATATCTGTTAAATGATTAAAAGATAAAAACTTTTGGCATTTTTGCCATCAAATGGATTGTCATTAATAAAAATGTTAACAAATAATTATCGAACTTTCAATGAATTTTTCACTCAATTGTGAAATAATTAATTTTATTTATATTTAAGATAAACTTTGGACACAAAAATTGTGCAACACTTTAATAATCTGTCAAACGTTTTATGAGATAATGAAATCAATTGAGAAATAATTTTTAAAATATTTCACTTATCTGTAAAACAATTATTTGATAACAGATTCAAAAATGTTTTAAATAAAAAACTAAATTCAATTCAAGATTTTATGTCATCCCGGGTTATGTTGGCTGTGTTTGAACTAATAATTTTTATTAGCTAAGAATGCCTTGAATTAAAGTAATGAAAGAAAATACAAAAACCATTAAATTATTCTCTATTATTATTGCAAAACAAATCCAAATTAATTGCATTTGAATTCTCATATTTGAATCATTTTCATGGATTTGACTCTGAATACAATTTATAATATTAGTTGAATATTAGAAAGAGAGCGGAGAGAGAGAGAGAGAGAGAGAGAGAGAGAGAGAGAGAGAGAGAGAGAGAGAGAGCGAGAGAGCGAGCAAGAGAGAGGAGAGAGAGCAAGAGAGAGAGAGAGAGCGAGAGAGCGAGCAAGAGAAAGGAGAGAGAGCAAGAGAGAGAGAGCAAGAGAGAGAGAGGGAGAGATGACCTCAATTTAAGGAATAAATCTTTGATTAAAATAAATTAAATGAATTTTGTGTTTATTTATTATTTAAAGAATTAAAATTCAAGGCAAATGTCAAACACTTTAAAGTGTTATCCATTTTTTAAATGAATTTTTTTCACAAACCAATAATCAATGCATTAGTTGTTTACGAAAATAGTTTATGAGTTAAAAATTAACTCTTAATTTCATTTTAAAAACCTTGTGTTTATTAAAATAAGTAAAATTAATTTTTAAAAAAAATATTTATAGAAATAATGCTTTAATATTTAATTTTTAAGAATTTTATTCTAAAGTATAGATTAGGAAATCTTTTGGCAAACTTTCCATTAAAATATTGATTATATTAATCATGAAATATATCTAAAGATCGCTTCAAATAATGTTAATTAGATTTGAAATTATTATAAAATGTAATTCAAAACAATTTATTTATTCATTTGTAAATCAATTTATATATGAATTTAAAATTTCAATAATTTTATCATTCATTTGAAATTCATTTGAAAACAGATTTTTGAAATACTAGAAAATAATCTAATTTTTGAAAAATAGACAAAACTATTAACATAAATATATCACATGTTTTGACATTTAAATATATTTTCAGAAAATTTTTATTCAAAATATTTTATATAACATTAAAATAATTATTAAAATATTTTTTGTTTTTATTTTCCCTTTTATTATGAAAATAATTGAACAAAAAATCATTTTTGTTATCAAATGATTATTTGAAATGAATGTTATAATAGAATGACCAAGGTCAATACTTCTCACGGATCAATACTGCCGTATTATTCTACAACTATCTAGGTCACTTAATAGTTACACTATCAAGCCATTAGATGTGAATCTAGCAGATGACCAAGGTGATCATCTAGTGATCATTTACAAAAACAATTACAATTAATTATTTCAATACTCACTAGAATTCTCAATATATTGTGGTTTTCATTTCAGTTCAGTTCAATGAATGGCACAAAAAATTCAATGTAAATCATATGAGAATAGAATTTATTATTAAAAATAATTATTCATTTGTAATATAATTGAAAAATATTATAACATTTAAAACATAATAAAATAATTCATATCTGAAATGAAATGTATTTTGTTATACACAGAGAATATGCGGGTATTTATACATTGAATGCTTTCATATGAAATCTCTCTCAAAGCGTCAGTCTATAGACATTCACTGTATTTCAAGGCTTATACAGTTTCGCCTCAGTATGTCATCGGCGAGGGTTGTGGTGCTGTCTGTATGCCAGCCCAAAGGCTGTACACAATTGTGAGAAAAGCCTGTATTATCTGTTCTGGCAATCAATTCGATGGCCTATGTTTTGATGCATTTATATCACGAATAGTTCACGTGAATTAATGGCACATATTTTCAAAACTAAGTTATCATTAGTTTTACATATAATTTGTATTACATTTCAATGATATATAAAATAGTTTTCATTTATATCATATAAAATGAATGTAATTCTTAATAATTTTTTCACTTATGGTTAATTGAATGGTTTTGAGAAATAAATGAATGTATTTATAACTAATCACAACTGCATTCAAATGACGAAACGCTTGTTTACTTACAGCTGTAAAGGGTAGGGAAAAGGAGCAAACGTAGGCGCTGAGGAGTGGCCTATTCTGTGACATTCTCAGATCAAGAATATATACAAGAATTTCAATGTAAAGCTATGTTTACTTTGAACTGAGCAGTGATAATCTTATCTGTCATTTCGACTACACTTTAACCCATTATTTATTTTTTGTTATATTGAATGAATTTATGTTTTATTACATTTTGTTATGCATTGAATGAATGTATTATTAGATAATATTCAACATTATATCACTTTTAGACAAATTAATTGCATTTGTATTACTGTAAAACCGGATCAAAATTAATATTTTTATTACATTTAGATTATAGCTGATTGTATTAAATTACTGTCGTCTGTGCCCGATTATGACCAGGGTGAAGGGGTTGTCGAAACATTTATAAATTAAAATTTTATGAATTCTTTTCATAATATTTTTTGACTGAAAAATGTGATGAAAAATACAATTTAAGCGAAATGTAATCATTTTATTAATAATAGTTTTAGTCATTAAATAGTAATCAAAACATTATAAACAATTTCAAAGTATGTCTTCATTTCAATGCAATAATTATCAATATTTTGGTCAAAAATATATAATTTTATTTGAATTATAAACACATCTATCGGTTATTGGAGGAAAAATCACATCTCAATCGTAGTGACATTTGTGGCCTCAATAGGAATGGCATGTTTTGACTACTTTTATATCTCAATTTTGTTGGAAATTTTCAATATTTTCATTGGTTTTCATTTATAATTCAAAGACAATATTTGTTTTGCGATAAGAAATGTAAACATTTCTAAGAAATTAAATTCATTTCAATTTATATAAACAATTGATTTCATCACAAAATCTGAAAAAATAAAACTCAATAAAAATAATGTTTTATTGGATTTAAAAATAGAAAATCAATGAAATTTCAGTGGATTTTAAAATCAGAAAATATTTATAATAAATATATATTTCTTAAAACATTTGATTTTGGATTAGATTTAAGAGAAATACAATAAAAATTTAAAAGAACCTTAAGGTCATTGATGTCACCGAATGTCGATATAAACCTAAATCAAACTGAATTCAAACGAAGTTTTAATTAAAAATTAAATGAAAGATAAAATATATCTAAAAAATAATATAAAGACAAAAACTTAAGTTAAATATAGGAACAAAAAATCAATTAATGTTTGAATGAATTGAAAGTAAAATATATTTGAAATGATTTATGCATTGAATGAAAGAGCGATTATTCCATCAAAAGTCGGCGTCGAAGACAACCTTCTGGTTATCATTGGTGGACATAACACCACTCTTCTGATAGTCTCCGACCCTCTTCTCGAAGAAGTTGGTCTTACCCTCGAGTGATATCTGTTCCATGAAATCGAATGGATTTTTCGATTTATAGTACTATTGGTTAAAAGAGATAATTGTTTGAGAAATGCGTCAATTGGTGCAAATGTGGCAAACCTTAGGGACGCCCAACTCGACCAGGAGTCGATCGGCACAGTATTCGATGTACTGTTTCATGAGATCGCAATTCATACCAATCAAATTGACCGGAAGTGCTTCCGTCAGAAACTCCTGTTCAATAGTGACGGCGTCTTTGATTATGTGAAGAACTCGTTCACCAAATGGTTTGTTAACGATATGTTTGAACAGAAGACACGCGAAGTCGCAGTGAAGACCTTCGTCTCGACTGATCAGTTCGTTACTGAAGGTGAGGCCAGGCATTAGTCCTCTCTTTTTGAGCCAAAAAATCGATGCAAACGAACCGCTGAAGAATATGCCCTCAACTGCAGCGAAAGCCACCAAACGTTCTCCAAAAGTAGCCGATTCTGATGAAGTCCACGCCATCGCCCACTTGGCCTTCTTCTGAACGCAGGGGAGGTTTTCGACGGCATTGAACAGGAATTCGCTGTCGGTTTCGGTGAAGACAATGAAATCAAATGAAACAACAAATACATGTCAGTCACAAACCGTTGTTCCCTATCATTGATGTATGTGTTGATCAAAAGTGAATACATTTCCGAATGGATGTTCTCAATGGCTATCTGGAAGCCATAGAAGCACCTTGCTTCTGTCACCTGGATCTCACGAATGAACCTCTCGGCCTATCGGTGACACAAAGGGTCAGACACTTACTCATCGACTCATTCAAGAGTTGTCATAAAACAAGTACCAGATTCTCATTGACGATACCATCAGAAGCGGCAAAAAATGCCAACACATGTGATATGAAGTGCTTTTCCCGACTGTTCAACGAATTCCAATCGTTGAGATCCCGTCCCAAATCCACTTCCTCTACGGTCCAGAACGAAGCCTCAGCTCTTTTATACATCTGCCAAATGTCTTGATATTGGATCGGAAACACCACAAAACGGGACGGGTTTTCACGAAGGAGTGGTTCCTCTTTCGGCGACACTTTCAGCTCTTCGAAGCCAATGATCGGACATTCCATACACTGTAAGACATGACAACATTAGTGGTGACAATCACTTCCATAACCAACTCATGGCAGACCAGTTCATCGCTGACACCCCTTCTATGGTCTCCGTCCTCAACGACTTTGGCCGAGATTTTGGTCTTTTTGTGACTTTCGGTGACATTGGAAGTGCTTTCAGATATGACAGGCGTTGGACTCATGTCTTCTCTTGGCTTTTGTGGCAATGAATCAAAAGAATAATAAAAACAATTGAATCAAACGATTGATGAATGTCTTCAATGAAGTGTTTGTCTCTCAAACCGACTGTTATTATAGTCTTTGCGCCAAAACTTTGACTCTTTTATAGCATAACAAGACTTACAAACAATACGTGCAATGAATACAAGACTTTGCATTCGGTAGTCATTTGTGTTCATTAGTAAATACTTTGACTTTAATTATATTTAAATCAAAATTACAATTAATTTAATTCATTAATACTGATATTTATCAAAATTATAGCAAAAACTTTGATGAATATTACAAATAAAAATGAGTCAAACAATAGTGAGGTTTAACTGTATGTAAATATTTTACCGCAATTTGTGAATGAATAACAAAACACGTAATGTTTGCTTTGCATTGCGTTTGTCATTATATTTCATACTTTCAAAGTCTGTTCAACACTTGTTTAGACCATTAAAACTCATTATTAAAACTAATAACTATTGAAACAAAATTTGATTTCACTTTCAATAGTAATCAACGATTAAGTCTTGACCACAAAATCGGTGTCTTATCAGCGAATGAATGAAATATTGAATAAAAGGCAAAAGTGATGAAAAAATGTCAATTCATGTGAATGACTGAACCATTGGTTTCTATGGCAACGAATGTTTGACTGAAATGTGTTTATAAAGTCATATCTAATCAGCTGTTATTCAAACGCAAAACAATTGATTTGAATATAAAATACATAACAAATCACATGAAATGCCAAATGTTTTGCTCACAGAGTCCATAGCCGTAGAGTTGGGCGGGTCTGAGCCCTGGCCCGAAGACGTGAAGCTGTTCCAGCCCTTCGACGCCGAGCAGATCCTATTGCCAGAAGTGGCGTCCGTTCGCTCCGTTCAGGCATTTCTTCGGATGTGTTCTCTGCCCTTCACTGTCGACCAGAGGGCTAATGCGGAACAGATGTCCCCTTCAGGTGCCATACCATTCATAAAGTGTGGCGCTTTTGTCATCGCCGAATTGGATCCAATCGTGGCTTTCGTTAACACAAAAGGCATTCATTTGAGCCAACATTTGGACTCTTCTCAGAGGGCGGATATGAGGGCTTATATGTCTTTAGTCCACAATGTGTTATATTCTGCAGAGCTTTACATCACTTGGTCTCACGACCAGACATACAGTGCCGTCACTTATCCCCGCTATTCCTTCGCCACTCCTTTCCCATTGAATCGGATCCTCTGCTGGAAAAAGAAGAGATCAGTTCTCGCAGTAATTCATATTCCATGTCATTGTCTATCACTTAATGACTACTTTGTCTCAAATGTCTAGAAATTGGAATCCATTTCATGGTCTGATAAAGGGATTGAAGACGTCTATGAAGAAGTGGACTCTTGTTGTCAGGCTTTAGCCGAACGATTGGGAACTCAACTGTACTTCTTTGGCGACAAGAAGACAGAGTTGGACGCACTCGTCTATGGACACATATCGGCAATAATGATGACATCCCTTCCGGACAGTCGACTAAGGGATATAATCACTGAATATCCAACACTTATTGAGCACTTCCGACGAGTAGACGACGACTACTTCCACAACTATTAGGCGTGAAAAGTGCTAACCATTGGGTGCTAACCATTGGCTCTGTTTTGTTGAGTCAATCAAACGATTCTCAAATTTAATTAATTAATTGTTTTTCATTAAATCGTTAATCGATTCCTATATTTAGGGCAAAGTTTCCATCGATTTATTGATATTTGAATAGATTTTAAAATAATTTTATTAAAAGAATTTAGTTTTTAATTAACAAATATTATTATGAAAACGATTTTTACATTATTTTATAGACATTTATAATGACATTCAATATTAAAATACAATTCAATTGCCATTCAATACAATGTTCTTCAAATCATTAGTAAGTGTTGTATAAATTGTTTGTTTGGAAACGTTTTTGATAATAATTGTACACAAAATAACCAATTAATGTCACACCCATTGTTAGTACGATTCCCCCTAAGAATGAGGGGCCGTCAAAGTGTCGCTCATGTGGTGCCGGTTCCGAAGTGGTGGGGACTTCGGTAGTTGTTTCGATAGTGGCTTCGGTAAGGGTATGGTCTTCGGTAACGGTAGGGGCTATGGTAGTGGTAGTGGTAGTGGTAGTCGTATCGGTACCGTTAGTGGTATTGGTAGGTGCTTCGGCAAGGTTTCCGTTGAAGGATATTTCTTTTTGAGTTGAGATGAAGTGAATTTGAAGTGAAATAATGACACAAACGATCAATAATTTCAAATTTGCATTCATTTTGACAGTATTTGATTAATTGAATACAATTTTTGTTAATAATTATTATAAATATTTCAATATTTTGTTTAATAAACGCTTTAAGACGTAATCTAAACAAAGAAATGGCGAAAACAATGACACGAATTGCTAAAGAATTGCTGATATTATCGAAAATAGAGATAACATAGGCTTAAGTGAATACACCAATAGTTTAATAACTATAGAAACACTTTCTCAACGTTTGTTCAATTCATTGACACTTATTCTACTAATACATTAGGTTTGAAAACAATGAGAATTCAAAATATCATACATTAGTCCAATAATTGTCTTTCACTCAAATATATCAAATCATCCCTTCATTATTCATCGGTAATGAACTCAAAACCTTTTGTAATTAATTTCATTTTATAGTCATTTTTCAAATAATTCAATTCAAAGAACTTTAGTAAAGGAATAATATATGCAAAAGTCATACAAAAGTATTTGCTATTGATTTAGATATACAGACATTTCAAACATTTTGTTTAAAATTATTTAATAATTATTGTCTCAATTCTTACTCAAAATTGAGACAATAATTATTTATTGAACACTTTTATGAAATGACAACAGTTTTCAAAAATATATATACAACTGTACCGGATACTTATGATCCGGGATATTGTTTTACAAAATCAAATAACTATTAAAAATAATTATAAGTTTTAGTAAAACAAAGATTTTTAAAATATTAATATTATTTTTGATAATAAAAAATGAATTCTATATTAAAATTATTATTAATCTTTGGATCAATTCATTCATTGTTTGCACAAAAACATGAATTGTACCCCAATTCAAGTGATTGCGGATATCATAGTCTGGTATTGAAAGTCAAATTGAACTCAATGTTCAATTGCCAAACGGATTGGTGTTGTTGTGAATACATGAGCTCTCGGATGGCCTTTAGATTAATGGCCACAATGTTCTCACAGTCGAAGATGTGTTGGAATGAAGTCAATGAAATCATATCGAAATTGGATGACAAATGTGTCCACAATTCAACTGTTATACAGAAATGTCAACTCGAAGGCCGAAGAATATTCGTGAGTATTGTCAGGAGATCTCAAATCCATGACAACTTCTTCGAGAACAGACTTCGAAATAACTATATTGGGGTGAAATCAGAGCTGATTCGAGGCATCAAATTGAACTCAAACTGGTATTGGACTTGTCTTTCGGTTTTGCTTTTGTTTGGCATAACTTCAATGGCTTTAATTCATATTATTTTCACTAAATTAATCAAAAGTGAATACAAATACTCAAACAATGGCATCAAATTGAACCAAAAAGTTGTACCAAATTATTATTCTTCTGTTTAATTGTCAAAATTATAACAAAAATTAATTAATAATATTTTTAAATATTAATTATAATATTAATTAATATTTTACTAAATTTTTAATAAAAAATTCTTGAATTGTGTCAAACATTGTGTATATTATTAAAACATTTTTCAAAACCATAAATCACTTTATAGTCATTCATGTCTTCATTAAAAATCATTTAAAACACAATTCATAAAAAGTCAAAAAAATATATATTAAATGAATTCAATTCATTAAATCATTTTTTATAATAAAATTTTCACTTCAAAAATGTTTGAAAATTTTTTAACGCGAAAACAATTGCTTTGAATTCAAATCAAATGAAAATAAGTTTGCATTGAATTCAGTTAACAATCGATTCAAAGAGTCAGTCATTTGTCACAAAATCATTGGATTTCTAATTGGATTGTCATTCTTCAAATCATAAGACATTCCATCGATCCCTGAAAACCAATGGTCAGAACCATCCTTAGCGTCGATTCTCTTAAAGACGCCCTCAAAGCAGAGGCCGAAGAACTGGTGTTCAAAAAGTTCCCGAAAAAGATATTAGAAATTGAGGAAATGCTTGAAAATGAGAGATTTCAGGAAAAATATGTATTAGAAGACACGGAACTTAACATACCTGTGCCGGAGACCAGTGAAAGCAATGGGAATGGCGAACAGCCATTACCAAAACGCACAAAACTTTCAGATGAAAGCAGTTGTGAAGTGGAAATCAATGACAATGTGATCGAAGAACAAGTGATATATCCTTTGGGTGTCGTCCACAACAACAAGGTTTTGGAGGAAATGATTTCTGTCGTCAAACCACAACTTCTTGAGATTTTGGACGATGTGTTGGCTCTCAAGATTGGCATCAGTTTATTAGTCCCGAAGATAGAGGACGGGAACAACTTTGGGGTTGAGGTCCAACAGGAAGTTCTGGATATGGCTAACAATGTTGAAGATGTTATCGATGGCCGACTCAAGCGAATCGGAATCTATTACAACAGCAGAGGAAAACTCATAGCAGAAGTGGTGAAATACCCTGAGTGCCAGGACTATAGGCTGGCCGTTAGGGAACGGGACCACATGTTTCACACAACTCTATGCATTTCCCTAAATATGGTTCGCAACAATTATGTCATTCTTCACGACTTAGTTCTCAAGAATTTGAATAAAATCAAAAAACCAAAGTCTGATTCAAATGAAGAAATGCTTTATTAAAGGCTTAAAATCAGGCATTGATTTCGTGAATATAAAAAATAAAGTTTAAAATCATTTTTTGCAAACAAATGGTTTGTTGGAAATAATATTAAATGTTTTAATAAAAGTTATTTGAAAACTATTAAACAATAAAACTTTGACTCAATTTTGAAACCCATAAAACAGTTTAGAGCCGTCTCTGACGTTGTATTCAAATAACTTTTTATTTTTATTCAGTTTTGTATTATTTCGTTCAAAACAAATCCAGTCAACAATTGTGTCGTTGAGTCCAATGAATTTTCTGATGAGAATGAGTAACTGATCCACAGATAGTGTTTGATGGATGGAAAGTGGTATCCGTTGATTGTCTGGTGTCGTCACACAGATGTGAACCAACGAAACCTCATATTTGTATCGTTTGGTCAGAATATCGTTGAGTTGTTGTCGACAACTATGACCTGACGATAGGTTTGAGTCAAACGAACATTCCATGTAATTGTTCACAATTAGGTCTTGTATTCAGACATTTAAATGATTAATATCTCTAACAAAACACAAGCCCTTATCAGAGGAAAGTTGGATATGAAGGTCACTATTGATAAGAATTTTATGTAAATATGTTTTGGTTTTAATTTTGTTTAATTTATATGAATTGAATTATATTTAATTGATTCAAAACTTATATTTTATGTGAATATTATTTTACAAACACTTGAAATAATGATATAAAACTCAGACCAAAGTAATAGATCTCTGAGAAGTGAGTTGCGAATCAGTGTTGATCTCAGCCTTAATTGATGCAAAACTTGCAGAATAGGAACGGGTTTTAAATTGATTTATTATACCAAACCCTTCCTCGACCTCCTCTTCGCTATCGTCAGAGAATTCGTTACTGATTTCATAGCTTTTATTACTCGGAGCCAAAGATTTCAAAGATCTCTCGATTTCTGCTTTCGGAACGATTTGAATGTTTTCCTTAAAATGGTTTCGACTTTCAATTATTTTATATGTTTTTGGCGGAAGTTTTGGTGGTTTTGGACTGAATTTCGACTTTCGGCCTCTTCTCCAAAAAATCACAAACAGAAACACTATTATAAACACCGGAAGAAAAATTCCAACGAAAACACCCGACAATAGTATAGAATAAGTGACTTCTTTAATACATTGGGGGTCAACACCCCATGACCACAGCCCGTCCTCACGACACCGCCTCACCTCATACCCAATCAATCTGTAGCCCTCATCACATGCGAACCGAACTATAGTACCTGGCCAATACCTGTTCTCTGACTTGCGCCCGTTGATGGGCTTCGAAAGGGCTGGACATCGAATGACCTAAAAATGTACGAATTTATTATCAAAACTCAAAACCAATTTCAAACCTTTTGACTGATTTCTTCATACATATTGTGCGCCATTGCCTCAGACTTCTTCGTCTGTTCCCCATAAGAGCTGTCTTGAGTGACCACGAAGTCATAAATACAAGATTGAGAATCACTACAAATGCGATCAATGTCTGGAAAGTCTTCTAAATCTTGTGGTGTTATCGAAAACTTTGGCTCAAACTTGAAGTCATCGTAATGTGAATGTGAGACAACGTCGTGGAAGAAGAGGGACTGTGGCAGATGGGGCTGTCGGGTCTCCAACAGACGATACCGTTGGGCAAAGTCATAGTGGATTTGGGATGTGGTTAAGCCCTGGGGTCGAGGACCTGATGAGCCGTCAGGAAGCTCGAAGTCGTCGTTGACATCGTTAGACCACTTTCCTATTCATACAAACCTATTGTCATTTTGTGTTAACAAGTGTTGCGATAATAACCTAACAGTCCTTTAGTGCTATTGATGAAAGTGTTTGGCAAATAGACGTGTAATATAAGAGAACCGACAGGACTGACCAACACCTCAATGCCAGCGCCGGAGTCGAACATAGCTATCATGTGTGACATGTTCCTAATGCCCGCGGGCTCGTAGACAGTGACCCCTCGGGTGTGAATCGACCGCATATTATCGGCCCAATAGAATAAATACTCTTTGTCTGCGATCAGAAACATCTGGTGATGCCATCGGGCGGCGGGAGGTCTGAGTCTGGTTAGGATTAAAGCAATGATTGAATGAATCAATAGATGTATTGAGACCTGAATTCGACAATCGATGAGATGTTGTCGCGAACGGAAACGGCTGTCAGATGTGTGCCATCAGTGTTGGGTATTTGTTCAAAGCGGGCGTGAATTTCAAGTTTGTGCACCGGGTTATCGGTGTGGACCAAAACATACTCTCCCTTACCGTTGAATGTATAGTTGAATTGATCAAAAGTAATGATATGCGGATCACCAAAGATGGTGGCTTTGGATCAAATTCGGTTAAGAACTTATGTTAAGAATCAGTTGATTGTTATACCAATGGCCGGGGGCTGGTATGACGAACAGTCTTGTGATGTGCGCCAGTAGTTAAACATTTGACAAGTATTGCTATTATCTTCTTTTGGCGCCCATTTGCAGCAGTAGAAGAACGGCATAATGTCGTACTGCCAGAAGGATAGGGTTGGCGTCTATGCATTAAATAACAAAATTAAACTACAGTTCCTCTGAAGTGATCCTTCGTTACCATCATTCGCATTTTGAAAGGATGTTTGCCATAAATGAAAGACCTGGAAGGTCTGCCCCCATACATGGTGTCGGCGCTCTGAATGAGTTCCCCATAATCATCGTAACAGCACTGTTGACCCGAACCACCGATTCTGACATTTACTCAAAATTTAGTTTTGTTTTATTAATAATATATTGCACTCACGAAGGCCTGGATGTCCTGACGCAGTGTTGGGCGCCGTGATGTAAGGCATCGCACTTCTTGTCCACAACATTGCACTGTTGGTCGGGTGAGAAGCGACCCCTGTCCAGTTCAGATTGCATGGCAGTGCAGGGGCACCTGAACACAGTGGTGGCGAACCTGTCCTCCTGTGACTCTCTATCGAACCAATCCTCACAAAACCTTTCACTCCATTTCTTTCCGTATTCTTTGCGCCAATGTTTCCGCAAAAGCCATCCTTTAGTCCATGTATTCAATGATTAATTAATGTATTAGCGATTTAGAGCACAGGTATGTATACCCAAAGGCATAGGTTTACTCCATTGAGTTATAGAGAATTTTTCGTCTGTTTGGTTGACCCCCAAAAAGCCGAAGTGATAGTCATATCGGTCTAACTTCAGGTCTGGTATTTGACTCAAATCGAGTGAATATTCGCCACTGTTTTGCACACCTCTGACCACATCGGCGATCCATTTGAGGGTCGGGTAGAGGGTGTCTGTCTTCTCCTGATACCCCCAAACAGATATCGTCACTGTTTTGGTCGGATCCCAAATGAGACGATCGCTATTCCATCTGATTGTCATCATATGGTGTTCTATGTCCAGCAAATCTGGGTTTTTCTCCAACAGCTCCACCTCTGGAACCCATACATCAAATTCTCGACGACTTTCAGGCGATTCTGAAGTAAAATTCAAATCAATTAATGGTCAGAAATGCAATGTTTAGACAATCGTCTGAACAATCCATACGTATATACATTCGAGTGTAGAAGAATGTCTTCTCGTCGACGGTTACCGTGAGGTCGACATAGCCTTCAATTAGAGATCACTTCAAATACAAATTCTTTGATAAGTTCTTCCAAACCTTCAAACATCACGGGAGGGGTAATACAAGAGGCGATGTTTTCAGTGAAGAACTTCCCCTTAACCTTCCAACTGTCGAACCTGCAGGTGATGACACTGTCAGGTGCAAAGCAGGGTCCGGTCACGTTCAGCATTTCTCCCCCTAAGCTCAGTATATAATTGATTGATGTGGTCAGACCTAATCGGTCGGGTAGGTTAGGGTCAAGGTCTTTGTTAACACAAGCGCCGGGAAATAAGACGTTATCGATTTGAAATATAAACCTTCCCAACAAATTGTTTCCGTATCCGAGCACTGGTAGGAGAGATACGCGAGGATTCTGTGAATAGGGAACGTATTCATAACTTCGCGTTGAGTTTCCGGCGTTGAAACCAATCTGTGAATAGATTTTTGAATTATTTGTGTTATATTTATTGCAAACCATTTGAAGACATACGAAAGCCGGCGGTCCGTTCAGGCCATCATAATTGTCCAAATGGGTTATCCATGAAATCCACTCATAGTTGAAGAAGACAAACGTCGAGATCTCGTCGGTTCCGATAATCATTTGATAGGTATTTGTCTAAACAATTGATTTTGTTTTTATATCAGTTATATAGCAATAAATATATGCACCTTAAGGGGCCGATCGGCTCTTTTATTAGCAAAAGTCATGTTTTTCCACGTAATCACAATTACAAAAGTTGGTACAAAACCTGCCGATCCTGACATAGCTGTATCGAAATCCCATAGAATCGTGTTCTTCAACTCCTCGTCCTCTTCGGTCCCCACCTCTATTAGTCTATAATAAACTCCCGATCCCTCGACTTCTTGAGGTATGTCCTGATGTGCAAACCAAATGGCTATCATTGAAGGGTCTTCTTCTATATTAGTGTCATCTGGAACTACAGGGAATGAGACGGGAAAGGTATAACTCTTGAGCCCTTTGTTGAAGCAAACATAGCCGTCTTTATGGATCTGTGAGCACAGGTAGTTAATAGTGAAGATGTGACCCAAAAATAATGTTTACCCAAATATAATGAAATGCAAAACCAAAGAATGGGAGTCTGAAGGGCAGGGGCTGGTCGTGGAACTGCTTCATTGAGTTGATTTCACTTCTATAATCTGATTCATCGTATGGATAGAAGAGGGGTCTGTTGTTATCCCTTCCGTCGAACAGTTGTGGTCTTAAAGTCGGATACATATATTGATGGGCCGGTCGTGTGGCTGAACAGCAAGTGTTATTCAATGTTAAATTGGATGTTATTTTCATTCAATAGTTTTACTCACAATTAATAATTGCATTTGTTTTCAATCGCTTCAAAAGTGTGAAGAAAATCAATATTTTTAATATTGAATAAAACATTGGTTTTAGTTATTGTGCTATTAATAGCAAACCTATGAATAACTGAAACGAATTAATAATATTCTTAACAAAAAATGAAATCATTATGTCATGAAAGGCATAATTAAAGACACGATTCCGTTAACAACTAATCAATTGTTTGCTTAATAAGGGATTAACAAAAATTAGAAATTATTGCATGAGTTCAGAAGTTAGCTATACTTTAATGACTTTCATATTGTTTTCGTTATCTTTCACTCATATAATATGGAAAATACTTTCAGAATTAATTTGGGATTAATTTTATTAAAGAAAAATATTGTTTAATGTATGACATGGTTTGTAATCCCAAGTAATAAATTCCTAATTATTATAAGTTTTGTGTATTTATTCAATAAATAGTGAAACGAATTATACATGAATTGTGAAAAAAATATAATTGGATTTTAATGTAATTTTTAAATAAAACGAATTTTTATTATTATTACTATTTGTTTGAATTTTATATTAATCAAAATATATTACAAAAGAAAAAGTGTTTTTCATATGTTTTTATACAGTAGTTATGAATCAAATCCTTAAATGTGATAAATAATGCTTTTTTCCACGAATTCATATTCACTTCAAATCAGATAAATTTCAGATAAGTTTTCGGAACATTTTATTACAATCTCTTAATCATAGAAAACCCGTCTCTTTGGCCCCAAATATAAATCAATCAAATTATTTCGCACTTAAATTAATGGCTTTTATAATCAATTTACAAATTATGACTTCATTTGAATGGTTTTTGTGATACAAAATATTCACTAATCTTTGAATTCAAATATAAAGTTTGCATTCAATTCAGTTAACAATAGTTAACAGAGTTTTAACACAATTTGAATCTTTAAATGCAATTAATTGCCAAAAAGTGGCCCAACTTTAGTCAAACTACCCGTTCATTTCACCTCAGATATAACTGCAGGAAATTTATGATTATAATTAAAAACTGGATTTTATTCAAAGATAATTTTGTTTCTATTATAGTCTTCTTCTCAGAGCAGATCTTATCTAAAAATATACTGTTGTTTGAATACTGTATAAACTTTTGTCTCTCTATTGTTTGTTTCATATTTTGTTTGTTTGTTTAACTGAATATAAATTCAATTCAAAGTCAAGTTTAAGAGTCTTTCAAAAAAACTTTTCACTTAAGGAAATAACAGTTTTTATGCCATTAATTAGTCTTAAAAAATATTATTCTTTTCTTCAAATGCACTTAAAGTATAGAAAAGTTGAAGTCATATAAAAAATACAAAATAACAAATAATTGTTAAATAATAAAACATTTTGAAGTGTTTTTTTGCTCTTTATTTGTTTAATACAATTCAATTAAATTATATTTTTAACGAAAAAACAACAAAAAGTCGCTTCAACTAAAGACTCGAAGACTTGAAAAATTCTAACCTCAAGTGTTTTGAAGTAAAAAAATCAAATAAAAGCGATTATAATCTCTTCTTCTTTTTATAGACTCATATAAATTGAGTGACAATTACTTCCCGATGACTGGTTTTAGAGCCACAACATTGTGAAGACATATAACTGTTTTGAACACTTCAGTGACTATTCATCTTTGCGTTAAGTTTAGGTTTGGCTATGAATTCAAAGAGGAATCAAAGAAAAGCAAAACCAGAACTAAACAAGAGTTGGTGTTTAAAAACCACTCAATTCATTGTCTGAGAGACAGTAGTCGATGAGATGGCCCTAAAGACGTGGTGTTTGGCGTCGGCAACAAAAATGTTATTAATATTGGCTTTCATTCAGTGCTTTTTCGCCATTTCCTTTGGCTTTCAATTGAGTGTCAGCGATGATATCAGTGCTCAACTTAAGGCCGATGCCATTGACCACAACTGGAACTTCACTCATTGGTGGTCAGAACGCAATGAATACTCACAAGTTATCACAGAACCGGTGGTATTTCAGGAGCCGTCAAAAGTGATCCAGTACACAGACATGGACCAGTTCGATACTGTCCATTATGGCCCTTCCTATAATGACTCCACTATTGTGGATGGAGTTCTGGTAACGTCTTCGCCAATTCTTGTGGAGAACAACGGAACGCCTGCAACTACTGTCTCTCGACTCAATGACACCATTTTATCGTTTTTCCTGAATTCGAGGCATTGGAACGACGACAAGGGGTATATGAGTGACCTCAGGGAAGCCCTCAAAGAAAGGTTTCTCTCATATGGTCTCAAAACGGCTTTTCACATATTCAAGGCAGAGGACAGTCCTATGAAATTGGTTTGTATTTTAAATTATTATTAAATGAATTTTTGTTATAAATTCAATTAATACAACATTTCATTAATTGAACAAAACTTTGATTTTAAATACATTTCTTTAGATAAGAGTTATTTAAATGAATTAATTTTCAAATGATTAATCAATTGTTAATTTGCCAAAAACACAGCCCTTATATCCCGGTGCAGTTAAGCGTCAAAAGGCAGTCAATATAATAGCAGTACTTCCGGGTCAATACAGGGGCTCTCCTGAAGACGAGATCCTATTAATTGGCGCGCATTACGACACCGTCAAGAAGTCCCCTGGAATTGACGACAATGGTTCTGGATCAGCTGCTGTGCTCGAGATCGCCAGATTGCTCACTACCCATAGGTGTCGACTCAATAAGACAGTCATATTCACGCTCTTTGACTTAGAAGAGGAAGTAAGCAATCATCCAATTATGGACTTTTTTGAGACATAAACTTAAAAATTAATTAATTGATTCAAAGCTAAAAATGATTTCATTTTATTTATAAATCTTTTCAAACGAACAGTATCTGAAAGGAAGCAAATATTTCGTTCAACAATATCTGATTCCGACCGAAATGACCAAAAATAAGGCCAAATTCAAGGGCGCATATATTATGGATATGTTGTTGTCATACAATAGCACTAATAATAGCCAGTCTTTAAGAGATTTTTGGGTATTATTAGAATGTAATGAAAAAACAATTTTATTTTTAACACATATTATCTGATAAAAAGCCAACACTTCCTATGTTTGTGGAAGAGGTCAAAGAGCACGGAGCGAAGGGTAACTTTTTGACGGCGTGGTCGCGAAGGAATATAGACCAGGATTTGTACTTTTTTTTGGACAAGAATTGGAAGAATTCCAAATACCCCTTAAGACTCCTAGACCCACCACTTCCCACATGGAGTCATGAAGTGGCCCGAAATTGGACCAAATATTCAAAATATGGAACTTTCGCACGGAGTGACCATGCTAGCTTTTGGTACCCCATTGACAGGGACAAGACATTTAATGCTGTCCTTTTGAGTGATTTAGGTTTGAATTTCAATAACTTTTATATCAAAATAACTATAACTATAACTATTGCACCGTTAGGTCCATGGCGTAAAGATATGGTATTCCATTACCACCGGCCCAGTGATGACACCCGATGGTTGCGTAAAGAGAACCTGGAATTTATGAAAAACACTGTCGACAGTCTGGTGGCCACAATTATAGACCTTGGTCAGGGCAAATGCTGGATGAAAAAGCATTGATTTGAAACAATCCATTTATAGCACAGTTTTTGACAATATTTCAAATGAATATATATTTTAATATTCGTTATATAAGTGAAGGGTTTTTAATATAAAAAATATTTATTTATTAGAGTTTTCCAAATATTTATATAAGAAATAATATATTAAATAAAAAATTTTCAAATATAGAAAATTCACATATTCTTTGATATTAAATGTGTTTCAGAAATATATGAATAAAAGAGTTGGGTTTTTATGAATCAATTGTAAGACTTTGAAAAAGCAAATAAAGATATATAAAGAAAACAATGAAATATTAGACTTCATTTAACCCATTATTTATTACTTAACCCATCATTAAAACAACAAAATATCCAATTTTTGTGTCATTTTGTAAAACATTTTGAAAATCATTTATGAAATATGAGAACTGTTTTCACTATTTATAATGAATAACAAATATTAACGAATATATTTTTAATCCAAAATAAAGTACTGTTCCTCATACCTGAATGTCAGGGTAAGCAATGTTTGGAGTATGAAATAAACTGAAATTTTAAAACCTTTTTTAATTGTCTTTTAATTGTGTTTATCTATAACTCAAACATGTTTTTGGCTTATAATTGATGATTAATTTTATGTTATTTTTGTAATAATAATAATATATATCAAAAAGCGAACAATCAGTCAATTATTGTCATTATTCTGTACATCACTTGTCGGACATCGATAAGCCTTTCCTTTGGTTTTGAATTAAATTAGATCACTAATAAGAATCAGTTTTATCTGTGCTCATCACTAAAGGAGAGTCACTATTGGTTTGGGCGTAATATTCATCGATTGGAAAAAAGTAAGTAAAATATGAGTCTTGTAATAGAAATATGAATTTCAAGGTATATGTAATGCAATGAAAACCTCAATTACTTTATGTAATAATAAAGTCAATGTAAACCAAACCAACGAATGATTTTCTGCTAACTATAAATATTCAAAATGATAATCATTTATGAATTTAATGAAGTCATTAGTATTTGGCTTCAGTTTAATCTATTTTTAAACTCTTTTATATATCATATGAAATGAAAAGCTTATAAACAAGTCAGTGATAATCGAGTTATAAGAGTACAGTCTAAACCCGGGTGAATATTTGAAATAATTTCATGTCTCAAAAAGTTTCAAATATTTTTAAAATTTTTTATTCAAATATTTTATGTTATGTTTGAATGAAATACAATTTATAGCATAAAAATAATTGTTAATATGTTTTGATGGCATTTGTTTTATATGCCTTGAATTTGATTAATGATTGAATCGATTATTCTCTTGTTTTTGTGTTTCACTTCCTTTCAGAGAATCCGTAATCAAATTACAGAATAATAATGTATTTTCTATTGATATTACTGTGAATAACGTGTATATATTGTACACAGATTTGTATTCATATATTTACTATCAGTTCAGTCAAATCAGTTCATAATATTTGTTAATATTCAAACATATTCTTTGATTTCGTTTTTATTCGAATATTTTTTGTTAATTTCCTGCAAAACATTCATTGAATATAATATAGACTTTAAATATATGTCAATATTTTTTGTCTTTTGTTTGCCATTCATGTGATTGACGCAAAAAAAGTGAGTATTTTATATTAATTTATTTAAAATGAGTTTAAAAACAATTTTCTTAATATATTTTCAACAAAAAGTTTATATTAAAGTTTATCAACATTTCATAAAACAGAATCTGTTTGACAGATATCAATATTAAAGATAAAACATTTGTTGAGATATTAAGTATTTTTAAAATATATTTGAAATAAATATATATTTCATTTGAAATTCATATTCAATATAAAAATAATAAAATTATTGTTTATATATAATATGAATCGCAATAATATTTTTTGTTATTTTCAATACATTTTAAAATATATATTTTATTTATTTTTAAAAAAAGACTAAAATAATGATTCAAATTATATTGGGTTTAAAAATGAATTTTATATTAAATATTTTAATATGAATTATATTTTATTATTGAATGTCTTTTTATACATAAATAGCTGTCGATTTTGTTAGAGATATTTAGAAATAAAGTAAATATTATATTATATTAACTGTTAGTGTATTTCTCAAAACCTCTATTCATATTAGAGTCCGGACTTTCATGAATTTTTGACTCCCGTTCCCTCCCGTAACTGTAGAACTCATTCCCGTTCCCTCCCGTTCCCGTGGACCTCAAAAATTTTCACTCCCGTTCCCTCCCGTGGCTCATACATCC
>JAQIXR010000030.1:0-79654 GCA_034700825.1 Quadroppia sp. Gr-Ori-00064 | reverse complement strand
CCTCTCTCTCGCTCTCTCTCTCTCTCTCTCTCTCTCTCTCTCTCTCTCTCTCTCTCTCTCTGGGTTTTTGATTTTTTTTGCTGATATTTTCGATTCGACGAAAAAGTAAAAATAGTGAAATGTTATGTCATATAAATGTTATGTCCTTTCGATTTGTCGTATGTTTGAGCCCACTGTCAAAGTCGCGATACGAAGAGGCGATGCCCTAAAGGAATGGTTGTTCCAATCGAGTCGACGGTTGAGTACAAGTCCTCTTCTTCTTATTTGGATGCAAATCGAGGGCTGATATATATATTGGATGTAAAGAACAATTTAATTTGTAATACATTGCACCCGACGATTGTATTGTAGGCCAGTGCTCAACAGTGGAAAGCCATGGCTGGGCCTCCGGGCCCTTATTAGCATTTCATGAGACAATAATAATGAAATGAATCGCTGAGCGCTATTTGATAGAGTGTTACCGTTCCTTCATATCAGTCCTAACAGGCCTTTACATAACATTTTTCAATTGTAAAAATTGATAAAAATAGTAGAATTTGGGCTGAGATGTAGAGATGACTCAAAATGATTGTGCGAAGAGTCGTACGAATCACTCGGGGAGTGAAATAACAATTTGATTATTGAAAGAACTGAAGAATATTTGTTTTATTCATTTGGATTCAATGTATACTAAAGAGTATAATGCATTGAAGTCTACCAATAGTTGTATTCAATTCTGTTCTCCAAAAGTGATTTCGAGCGAAAAATTTATATATGTTTTTTGTTCTGTCTTTTATTTCACTCAACATCTCTTTTCCATACCATCCATAGCCAAGCACAGGGATGTAAATTCCCAATCTGTATATGTATGCACAACAGCACCGGCGAATTTTTGTTGAGCTCAACATAAAACTCATAGTCAGGTTTCTGATGCATTTTACCCCTTATGTAACTATCCTCATCACCGTCTCATCGACCCTGTCCTACCCCTGCCATACCCCTGTGATGTCACTCAAATTTGATTACTTGTTATGTATTCAGTCCTGTAATCGAAGCCTCATTTGTAAGACTTATGTAAAGTGCGGGCACTGTATCTGTACTGTGATCTGCCGGTGCACTGATCTGCATGTTCCACGTGTTTAACGAATGACAAATAATCTCATTTTGCACTCGTTTTACCCTTTGCTCTGATTTAATAAAAACGTTTTTAAACTATAAGAGAAGTAAAGCTAAAAAAAACACAACATTTCTGACATTGCATTGTATTCGCCTCAGAATAGAGTGAATGAGTTATCAAACAATAATATAAAAAACAAATCAAACAAAAACTTTTTCTCTTTTCAAACACTGTTTTTATTACTGTATTTAAAAATTGAATTTTATTTTTATTTTATAAATAAGTCATTCAAACAATTCAATCGATTCTTACGATTCCTTCAGATATGGACTCAAAACAATTGGAAACTTATTTTTTGATAAATATTTTTCTCAATCAATAATATATGTGTTTATAGCTATTTATAGAATTAATTTCCAATTGAATTATGGCATTGAGTTTGAAATTAGTTCATCGATTCATTGAATAGAGAACTCATTGATGAATTGATTGCAAACTCAATCTATTTATAAATGATATTTTCAAAGCCATTCAAGAGATCATCCATTTGTGTAATACCTAAAAATATATCAAAACTATTTTCATTATTAGGAATGAAATCATTTTATTCAATTCAATGCCATAATTAGCAAATCCTATGTGAAGACTACCTGTCCTAAAGACTGCGTCCAGTTTTTCAAGTCCTAAACAAAAATTATTTTCTATTATTTATGCAGACATTGGGTCTGACTGTCAGTGCCTAAGAGACGATGTATAGCGCTGTAAGGTTTTCACTATTTCTCAGGTGTAGCCAAAGGTGTCCACTATTTCAGGGGCAAATTCTCACTATTTAATGACAGCACAAATTAAAGCACACTTACATTCATAACTGGACAGTCAGTTATTCACAACCAGTTCCATCATACGAACTGAGCAAGATGAATTTCTCATTTAAATGCCATTAAGACTGTGTTGGACATCCCATTCCTTTGTGTGTATATGTTTTTGTATAGAAATATGTATTATATTTAAGAACCAAAACATAATTTATTCGTTTTGATTATGTCTGACATTTCTTGAGATAATATTCTCTGAGAAAATATATGATAATTAAAGCAAAACCAATGAAAATATTTTGTTTCACATTTCAATCCAATCACATCTTCGAGAAGCGATTCATGTCTTCAAATGTATTTAAGATTAGTTTTTTTTATTGACATTCAATGTACGCGAAATCAAATGATAGTTTGAATTAAGAAATATTTTTATAAAAAGCAAAACTTATACTCAAATTGTGACAGATTTCAAAGTTTTGGATAAAAATCGATCAAAAATACATTGAATAAGAAAAGC
This sequence comes from Quadroppia sp. Gr-Ori-00064, assembly GCA_034700825.1. Taxonomy (NCBI): domain Eukaryota; kingdom Metazoa; phylum Arthropoda; class Arachnida; order Sarcoptiformes; family Quadroppiidae; genus Quadroppia; species Quadroppia sp. Gr-Ori-00064. Next base: position 77,226 of record JAQIXR010000030.1, on the reverse strand, counting down.
AAAGTTTTGTGGACTAGAGTTCAGTATATAATATATTGATTTAGTAATCAATGAATGATTAAAACGAAAAAAAGTGTGAATTCATATTTAAAGTCATGTTTACAAACGTTTTGAATAAATTTTGTTCAAATATTTCAATAAATGTCTAAATATTTTAATTGTTATTCTCTTTTCATATCATTTTTAATCACAAATTAACTGCAAATTTAATAACAATTATTTTCGATTGCATTCTTCACTGTCATATAAACTGACTCTTCATTACAAAGTATGGCAAAAAGTTTTGTCCAACTCTTAAACCAACTCTGGATCTCATTGACGCCATCTCTTAGGCTCAGGTGAATTGATATGAATGCACAGTAGAATTCACAATTTGTACCTTGATCATTTGATATTTATTGAATAAATACTACAAATTTGAACATTAGATATAAATAATAATTTTTAGTGTTATAAAGGGTTGAAAATTGTTGGTTGAAATGAAATAGCATTGAAATCACCCTTAAAATACTAATAAAACTCAAATGCATTAAAGGGGCCAATTATGATGTGGATGACATCAGGGGTTGGTCTTTATATGACTTATATTTAAACTTTAAAAAACATAAAAATTGACTTTAAATGTGTCTTCACTTCAGTTATCATTGAAGACATGTCTCAAAAAAAGACAAAAAATGGTTATAATTGCGATTCTTTCGATCGATTCGGCGATGATTTGAGTGAAGTCTTATTGAGATATCTCTCGATTGACCACAAATTTCGATACGAATGTGTGTCAAAACAATGGCAAAGAGTTGTCTTTAAGACACAAAATGAGCTCAATTTGGATGACATTTATTATAATATGAGAGACAGAGAGACCTGTGGTTTGGCTTTGCATAGGTTTGAGATATTGCTGAAGAAGTGCTCAAACGTTACATTCATTCGTATTAATGGCTGTTATTATAGTAATATGAATGAAGTGTTTCATCTGATTATGAAATATTGCAAACATTTGAAGAAAATTGAATCAAATTTCAACGGATTGTCGGAATCAACTGTCAATGAGTTTGTGGCAAAGTTTGGTGAAAATATTATCTCATATTGTGGTAAACATTTGCATGTCTTCTCTTATCATCAATATTTGGCTAAACGATTGAGAATATATTCACCACTTATAGCAGTGAAGACGAGTACAGATTCGAGACATTGATTGAATTTTTCAAAGAAATAAAATTATTCTTAAACTCAATACTAATTTATAAATGCTTTTCATTAAACACTTTCACATAATATTCAAAAATGTCTAAAAATTTTTATTAAATTTTTGTTGTAATAAATATTTCGTTTGATTTAAAAAATAGTTTTTTTTAATTTAAAATTATATAAATGTCCAGATTTTGGGACATTTCGTTTCACAATAATCAGGGTATAAACGAAGAACTTTGTCTTAGGTATAAAATCCGTAAAATACACCCTGAGATAAAGGGTACTCATTTTGAATGACAACAGGGGGTAAATCGATGTATGACCCCTTTCAACCATTGCTGCACTCATTGTATTCGTGTTTTCATCCAAAATCACGAATAACTTTGTTGTGAACTTCTGGAGGAAGCGATTGGATTGAGGGGCAGAATCTCAAGATAGATAGGCTTCGGGACCTCTGTGTCATCGTATTGACCATTGAGTTGATTTGCGTCCAAACTGAACGAATCATAACTCTCTTCGGCGACCATTGAGTACACGGAATCATCAAATGGGTCACTGATTCGCTTTCGAGCAAATCTTTTGCGAATGTCTTCATTCGTATCAATCAATTTGTTCGTGACTTCAGCGAAACGGCTCTCCATTTGTGTTTGGTTTCGATTCTTGCATTTGAAGACATAATACGAGAGAAGAGATATAACCAAAAACGAGACAATCATTGCAATGATTGTTATGACAACAGAATAATAATTATTTCCATACATCGTCTCATCGATGAGTTCGCTGTCGATGAGACGAGTGCCGCAATCGGTGTCCACTTCACTCCAGACACCACTCTCGCAGAGGCGGACATATTTGATGACATTCCGCGCGAATGACTTATTCTTGTTGTTTGTGATGTTATTCTTAAAGCAATAGTGAATTGCATTCGTTTCGTTGATAGCCATCAAAGTCTCGTTGAAGTAAAAGACATTTTTATATTCAATGCGAACAACATTTTCGTCGAATCGGTTTATGGGAGAAAGCAATGGACAGGTGTTTTGTGGCTTACACGATGGCCGGCCCATCCACTGGCCATTCAAGCACTCAATCTTCGTGTTTCCAATCAGTTGATAGCCTTCCTGACAACTGGCCTCCAAATCAACCGATTGGTCCACTCTTTCGACAGCCATCTCTAATGGCAGACCAATTCGTCCACAATCTCTTGGGAACTGATATACACCTAAACCACAGATCGATAGAAAATCAGAAAAATTTCGATTAAACTTTAAGTCGATTTCATTTGTTTTGTCCTTTTCTTCAAAATCTGACTTAAATTTTGAAAATGAATTGCAAATGAATTCCAATTCATTGTTTGTATTGAACTTCAGAAGAGAACAAGTCTTTCGATGGTCTGCTTTCGTGTGTCTACTGTTAACCAAAACTGCATTCAATTGCTTATAAATGTCTGAATTATTTACAAATAAATTATTCTTAAGTTTTATCACAAAATAGTTAATCACTTCCGGCTTATCCAATATAAATGTCCAGTTCTGTGGTCTCTGAACGTCAGAAGTAATACAATTTTGGTTGTCTTCTGATTTCCAGACATAGTATATGTCATCAAAACTATGGCTAATATTATAATCTCTTATAGAATCGGAAAAAATGATCACTTTCTTCAGTGATATATTGCTTCCAATAGGTTTGGCACAAATGACTGGCCTTCCGCTCCAAACACCGAGTTTGCAAACTCTCTGTCCATTGAAGACAAGACGATAGGAATCATTGCAATAGTAGTCAACGATTGAGTCCTCTTTGAATCGAAGGCTCTGTTTCCGGTTATGGCCTCCGAAGGCCGGCCTATGAGGTCGACCACAATCACAGTTAACACAATGTGAAGACATTAGCAACAAAATAATGATCGAATAAATTGCAAACAATAGCCCCTTAATAGGCATTATTCACATGTCTTTTTAGTCACGAATTCATTTCAACGCTTTTTTCCTCTCATTTTCTGATAATATTTCACAAAAATTAATGAAAAAAACTATTGAAAGGAAACGAAAGATATGTCGAAAGTGTACCGGATATTGAGATCAACCAAAAGTCATATCCAGGATTCAAAACTGGATTCTTCTGGCACTAAAGCAATGTTTTTCTCATTATTTTTGAGTTCAATTGAAATCAGATCTCATATAAAGTTAATATCAATTGTCTGTAAAACGATATTTCATTTCAATGACAACTCTTGACATTTGTCTCAATTCAAAACCATTTCGTCATCAGTGGTCTATCAATAGATCTTCAGATAATGTCTTCAGACAAATGACACCAATTATTACGAAAGGATCAAATGTGAAATCAGGGGGTATTTGAGGGGTCGAAAGGCAATAAACGGACCCTTTTTTTCTCATCTAATAATTGACAAAATATTAGTCAAACAATAATTTTATGAAAAGTTTTATTTGAAAAATGAATTCAATATTTGAGAGACAAAAGGGTTATGAAAACAATTGAATAATTAATTGTATTTTAAATGTAAATAAAGACCAAAATCTGTGGCCAAACCATTGTCTGTGGCCTAGCGTTTGGGCTCACTCACGGCCAGGGGGTTCTTCAGCACCAGTATCACCGAATCGCCCCTTAAAAACATTTTCGATATATACCTGTCTTTGTTGACAGGTTTGGCCTTCTTTTTGGCCCCTTTGCCCGTCTTCGGCAGCTCTGTCCACATCTCTTTGACGGACTCCAGGATCATATTGAGGTGTCGGTCGAAGGCCTTAACTCTGGCCAAGAGTTTCCGATTGTTTCGACAATTGATCAGAACTTGAGTATTGTTTTTGACGGATTGGGTCAACACAGACAGAGGGCCGGTATTGAACTCCTCTTCCTCTCGTTTGGCCAACTCTTCCGGAGTCATCTCACTCTTCGGCTTCTGGAGCAGTGACGCCATTGTCTTCTTCTTCGGTCAGCTAATGGTTAACACAATTGTTGTTATTATTGTTTTGTCATTCAATTTGACTTCACTTTCAAACGGCGTTTCAAACGCATTGACAATGCATTCAATGCTTCGGACATACATTACGTCCCAAAAGATGGCATTCGTTTCCAATACGTTGTCTTTTTTCTGCCCCCAAAAGCGAACCATTCGTTGGGTTTCTATGCGTTTGAAATTCAAAATAATTTTTCTTATTTATACGTCGTTTGTGTTTAGTCTTCAATTCAAACAATGAATGGTTTGCCAAAACATACACAAATACTGTTACACATTAGGGACCAATGAATGGGAAATGACTCATAAATGCATGCTTTGGTGTCTAATAGAGGGAGACATATATTGTGTTAACATTTCATATTCAAATGACAAGAATATTCTGGGTCTTTGTTTGATAGGTATATCAAACATGATATCTTTGAATCATTTAATTAATATCAATGAATATTCAAAACATTTTTCACAAAATTTTTTTCAAAAATTGTTTTCATTTGAATTTTTATATCAAAAAAAAGATTGAATTTTTAAACAAAAATATTGAATAAAAGTTACGAAGATTTTAAGGGGTATTGAATAAAATATTATTTTCATTATTTCTAAATATAGATATTAATTGAAATCTCAAACAACTATTGAATTCAATTCAAAGTAATTCTATTAAAAGATATGAAAAGAATATGTAATAAATTATTACTAATAATAGGTTATTGAATGCAATCAATGCTGAGATATAATGAAACAAATTTATGTGAATTTATTTCATATTTTCTTTTAAATTGCATTAATTTGACGAAAAATTAACGAATTGTTTTCAAGTGATTAATCTCTAATTCATAGCAATTATTCTGTGAAAAACCATTGAATACTTATAGCTAATAAAGGGTTGTATTGAATGAAAATCATTCAATTGAATCGTTTATCATATAATAGGTTCGCTTCAAACCTATTCATAATAAAGTATTTTCACACAAAAAAAGACAACTTTTTTCGTTATTTTCATGATTTGAAGTTAACTCTAATAATGTCTAATAATAACATCCGTTCTCTCCTATCGTTCAGACATTTATTCTCTGATTTAATCTATTCGTAATGTATTTGTTTTGCTTGGATTGGGTTTGAGTTAAAAGTGAAGTCGATATATAATTGTCATTTCATATGATATGATGTTTTTTCTTTGCTTTGAACCAATGTTCACAAAATGTTTCAAAATATATGTATTTGAATTGAGAACACATTCTATAATACATTGAATTTATTTCTCTATTCATTACTTCACACAAAATATGAAACGATATGTTTGTCCATTATATTCAATGTTTGCTTAAATCATCAATACTTCTAAATCTCTCTCCCTCTCTCTCTCTCTCTCTCTCTCTCTCTCTCTCTCTCTCTCTCTCTCTCTCTCTTCCTTTCTTTCTCTAAATATAGAAAATAATTATTAATTTTCAGAATTTATATTTCTTTAACAAAACTCTTTTTTGACCACAAATAAACCCTTTTTGATGAAATTGAATATAATTTTACATTGAATGAAAAAAATCGATTGAACTTAAATTCAGGTGTATTTCATTTCGTTATATTTTATGTTATTTAAAATTAAAATAAATTATAAATATTTAAAAGATATAAAAAACGTTTTTATGATTCAAATATATATGTCATATAAAAGACTGATTCGCAGAATATTTTCAATATAAAGCTATGTATTGTTTATGCAATTTATTTAGAAATAATATTGAGTCTAAATTATAATAAAACAGTTTTGCTACAAATTCTCACAATTTTTTGTTTCTAAAGAAAAGATTTTATACTTAATTGTTGTAATGATATCAATGGATGTCATTATTGTCCCAATTGTTAGACAATATGTGCTATAAATAAGATTTCTATTAAATATTTTGTAAAATTATTTCTCAAACAAATTTCAATGCATTTTATGTTCACAAAAAAACATAATTTTTGTCCCAAATTATGTCGATTTCGTTCAACAATTGTTTTGCAAATTTGTTTAATTGTCTGAAAAGTCTGAATAGTTATTCAACTATAGATACGTTCCGAACAATGGATAGTCGAAGGGCTGCAACACATGCAAAGGTGTCGGTGTCTTCAGTTGGTTTCGAATCAATTCCTCAATTTAAGGGCTGGTATAGTAAGACAAACCCATTGTTAACTCCTATATATTGTTGAATGACCTCTGAATAAATGCATTAATGGTTTGCGAGACAAAGTTTGCCGTAATTTAAAGTTCGATAAAAATTTTAAAATTTTTTGGTTCCGCTCTTTTGCTCATATTTATGGCCAATAATATTGAAGACACTGTTCTTCGCGACACTGTTTTCTCAATAATTTGTTCCGGAAAGCACTGGTAGTTGTGATGGTCTATAACTCCGACAATTACTTAAGAAAGAGCTTTCGAGTAGTTGTAGGTTTGCAAAGATATGGTAACTGAGCCAAAACTGCATAACAGGACCGGATATATCACCAAATTATGTAAGACTAACACAATCTGTGCATTAGTTTTACAAAAAAATATTTAATGATATTCACGAAACCGATTGAAGACTTTGTAATTTTCTTTTGGATGTGTCGTCCCTTCCAGTCAACCCAAAAGCCGATTGTGCTCTGCCTGTGCTCTACCTGTGCTCAACTGATTGTTAGCTCCAAATATTAATACATAAATGTCTCGGTTCTGACAAGTGAGGCAAAGCATAATAATGAGTCATTGACTCCCAGTCCCAACCATCAGGCAATACAGAGTCCGAATGAAAAGTATTCACAAATCGTATTACAAATTGTTTTTTTCAAAAATCATTTTATGTTTCGTATAATTATTGGTATTTTTAAATTCAATTCTGAATTTCTTTGTATTTATTCACATGTATAGTATTAACACAAATGAACTTTTAATTTTGGCATTCCTTGTCCGTCGGGCGCTCTTATGTTACACTTTGTATATACAAAGAGATTTTTTTGTAAAAAACGAAAAAAATTGAAAATAAATAATAAAATTGAGTCAAAAATATATCGATTTGTTATTCAATTCAAAACTGGAAAACTTTGGAAATAATGGCTCAAATTTTTTGTGAAGCTTTGAGTAGAAAAAAATGTGAGAAAAATAGTAAAGTTTTGCATTATTTCGCATCGATTTGCATCTCTGGCTCTTCCCATCCCTTCCATCCCTTCCATTCTTTCCATCCTTTAGAGTTTGGCATCTTTTTTAGCAATACATCCCCTTTGAGACTAAGCTTTCACTTGAATGCCCGCAGGAATGGTAGCTTTTTTTGAAAAGAGTTTGGAAAGAGTTGCCAATTCATAGGCAAATGGAATGAGATATGCAAATGGAAAGGGAGGCCAAAGGGTGACCATAGCATCGATTGGATCGTTTCATTCATAACATATAAAATCGTAAATCACTTCACAATAAGAACTGAAATTTTTGTCACAATTTAATAATGAGTTATATTTTCATATTTTTCAGTAGAGTTGTGTCTTTTTAGCACCTATGCCCTCATCCCTTGCCATCCCCTGCACTCAATGCGTTGAAATACACGCTTATAGTAAGCAAAAACTAAATCTAAATTCAATTTTGTTTCATTAAATCTTCAATTCTTTACTGAAATCTCAATTGGAATTAAATTTCAAGAAAATGACATTTAATATAATATAACAAAAAATTTATTTTAAATAATGAAAAATATTTTAATCTAATTATAATTATTTGATTATAAAAACAATTTATTTATCATTTAATACTTTAATTGAAATAATCACTGAATGTCTGATTGAACTCAAAATATCAAAATAGAGTATATTTTAGTAAATATTGAAGAATAAAATGTCGAAAATCTTTCAATTTTCCAACAGATCCCCAAATACTAAATGAATGCTTTCATAAAATTCTTACACAAAATAAAGCACAGAATATATGCATAAAAATATTTTCGATAAAAATTATATGCAAAACAACTGGTCTTTCCCTACATTTATATATTAGATCTGCTCTCTTCTAACTCTATCCCCCCTTTGCTTCCCTTGAATTCATCGCAACCTCTCTTTCGATGCAATGAATGGGTAACTAATCGATAACAAAATCTCTCTCTCCAAAGAGATGTGTGAAGTAATGGACAAAGTATTCATTTATGAGTTTTTCACAATAATTGCATTTTTTTGTTTGATTTATTTATTCGTTTTATTTTGTCGTTGGCTTAAGTGATATGCAATGAATCCAACACAACCATTACTCCATGTGCTCTACCAGTCTCTACCAGAGCTCTACTTATGAAATTCAATTAAAAAGTAAGAGAAAAATAAAAGTCGATATTATTTGAACTGAATTTTGCTTTTCGTTGTATAAAGCGGTCAAAAGTATAACAAAAAACAAGAGAAAAACATAAAAAGTTTTATTGAATTTATTTATAAATCTATCGATTATTGAGTTTAAGAGATATGACATCAAAATATATAATGAACTCTCGGACCGTAAAATAGCTTAGGATAGGGTGTTAACAGCACCTGAAGCAAACAAAAGGTTCGGCTGATTATTAGAGAGAAGTCTCGACTTATATATATTGAAAAGTAAACAGCATTTCCTCCTTTCTATTCAAGCATAGCATCGGGTGTTCTTGAGTTAAATATGCAATCAATTTGGAAAATTTGAGACATAATTACAGCAGTGATGCACTCGAACAGCTCAATGAGCACAGGACTATTCGTTGACCCCAAATATGGATCGGTTGGCTTTGCACTAATGGCTTATCAATTGTGATATAATAGTGAGACCCGTCTTAGAAGACAAACCCTTATGATTGTTATCTCCTAAAGAGTAAATCGGTTGCGCTCTGACTATAGCCCATACCTATGGCTGTCATAACTGTTGGTTAACTTCCTTTCGTTTCTAAACAATTTTTGTCTCAATGTTTCACATGTGGAAAGTTATGCCAATAAGTGATGCTATCATACCATTGATCATATATTCAGCTCATGACTGCAATCACCGGCACTTTTGACTATTAATACAGAGAACGTATATGTGAATCATGTCATGCATTTCATAAGTCACAGGAGTTGACCATTTTTTGCAACTTTTTTCGATATTTCTCAAATGTTTGTCATTTCCCTCACTGTCAGAGCGAACACAAAGAAGAGAAAGCACTCAAACATGGCATAAGTTATAGTCTTATAAGCAATGTTATATCAACTTAAGGGACAGTATGTTATTTATGCTGTTTCTAGAGAGTGGATGAGCGCGTCAATTGAAGGAGGAAGTTCAATTTGATTATTAGTTCGGTCCTCAGAGCACATCCAAGTGCCTGAGTCGTCGGTCCAAGTGGTTGGCCGTGAACTGATGGCTGGCATTACGATCATAAGCATTGATGCGTCAAAAGTGACTAAAACAACAATACGTCTCAATACCAGCAAACCATACGATCGGATCAAATGCTGTAAAACACAACTGCGAGTCATTGCGAGCCGACTATCCCTTGAGGGCCAACATTGGCAGTCAGTCGCTCTGTTGGCACTGTCAGCCCTGTCCTTCTTTTCACTTACGAGTCTCTTTGCTATGCTTTAATGGATTGCTTTACAATACATTCAGTCGTTTAGTTCTCAACCCATTTTGGGTGGTATTCACGAACAGATGACCTCATAAGCAGATCCTTGAATGGACTTCTCACTCATCGCACACGACTTCTACCCATTTCTGCTCCAAATAGTGAACAAAATTGAAATTTATTACAAATAAAATGAGTATTACATTCACAAAGAGAGGTGTGTTTGTAATAAGGCTTTCATTTAACTAATTTCGTTGACTAACACTCCGTTAGCACTGATCACAACCAACAGCTCAACACTCAAAAAGTCAAACCATTTATTCGATAGATTATTATTATTTCATTTCAATGCTGACGACTCCCTGTGCCAGTGGGCCAGTGCTTCTGTTATATACCTGTATTATTTCCAAGGATTAAAATTTTGATATAAAAAGAAATTTTCAAAAACAATAAGTTGTTTAAGAATGAGTTAATCCCACCCAATGGTGTCGAGGGAGAGTTGGGTCAAAAATCAGTGGAATCGCAAACTTGAATGCATTCTCAAAATGTTTTATAACATCCATTCACTCGACTCCTACACAAAACGCATTCTCATTTGGCAGGTTAGGTCTTCTTATGTGAGCACAGGGACGAAAGGGGAGAAATCGGTGCGAAAATGATGTGATTGCTTAACACCGATCATAATTAGTGGGGGTTTGGGATAGCAGTGAACAATTGAGGGGTGCGTTATATCCGGTCATGCAATGGCTGTTAATCTAACTCATATCCGGTGCTCTGGACTCAGTTAAATGACGCATAGAAGGCATCGGTTGTGGCCAAGCGTATAAACCCGGCATACAATTGGGTGCTCTTGTCTTGTCTTAACGCTTCCAAAAACTTATATATTTTTTGCGACAAAAAAAACCTATGAATTAATGGTTTTTAATAGTTGTATAGAATTTATAATTTTAGACAAGAAGTGACGTTCAGTCAGAAGATGGCACACAAACACCATTGCAATGCATTGCATAAGGCATTGAATGACCCAATTATGTCAGAGGTATGACATCTCATGAGATCATTAGTTCGTCTGAAAGCGCGCGTCCTATTTATGTGTGCAAAACAGTTATGAATTGTAAGCACTGCCACAACCAATACAAACCCAATACTGTGCTCAAGATTATTAACTCTGCTTTTAATCATGTTTTCATATTTTTATTCGACTTTTCCTTACTTTCCAACGGAGCACAGGGATCATGTGACGGTGTGTTTAATGTGCAATATGATGGCACAGGCATTCATTTGATGGCACAGACATTCATTTAACAATTTTTTTAATATTCTAATACTTTTTATATACAACACAAGACTTGCGCGATATTTGTGATGCACTTCACTGGAAAGGGATGCGATTCTAATGCTTTTTTTCACGTTAAGGTTTAGACAACTTTTTTTAGTAACGCTTAGACAACATGTGCTAATCAGTTGAGAAACATTTCAGTGAATTTAAAGCGAAAATACAAAAAAAGTTTTAAAATTGAATAAAAGTTTTATTGAAATAATTTTAGTGAAAAATCGATGCGAAAAAAGAGAGAGTTTTTGCAACTCTTTTTCCTTTATATTTTTTTGGCACAAATACTCTTATAATGAAATGCAGACTTAGTTTGAATTGAATGCAAGAGTGAGACAATCGCGTGGATTGTCGTCGGTATGGCTATGTGCTGCTGGTGCTCACCATCACCGGTACGACAGAGTCTTAGCGCGAGCAATGATTTCTGATGAGTGCCCTCAGGTCTGGTGCTCGAGTGTTCACCAATCATTCGGTGTGGGTATGACCTGTGGTCGGCGACGTCTATGCCGTGACCACTCCTCTATTGGATGAGAGAGTGGGGAATGTGGGGAATGCGCACAAAAACTAATGTATTAGTGATAGAGTACTACCAGTGCTGACAGACAACTGCAATGACTGCACTGGCAATGCATTCGGTCATTGATAGCAGTCGGAGCCAACTCACCAGCACTAGGAGCCAAATGCAACGGTAATGCACTGTCACTTCACAACAGCCCAATGTGTTCTGGAAATGTTATTTTAGGGACACTTACTATATATACGTTGTGTTGAATGCATTTCGTAATCGACTTTAGTTCACATGAAATGAGTTTGTGTTAGTGTTAGTGTTAGGCCTACTTTCCAATAACCAAAATAAAATTCCGGCCCAACACTGGATTCGTGAGCGCATGGGATGGCAATCATTGGATACCCGTTCCTCTCTGTAGACGTCAACTATTAAGCTGTTCTTAAATATTAATCACAAGAAAAAAGTTTTTTTTTCTCAAAAGTTTTTCATATAAACTTAATTTGTTCTGATTTTGTGTCCATAAAACTACTCGCCATTCGTGGGGCCAGTCGTGGGCGCAAACCATAAAACAGTTTCGCTCTTTTGCATCAAATTATTCTTTTTTTGTTTTGTTTTGAAGTCTTCACCGAAAGTCTCGCCTAAACTCTCGTCGTATAAAAAGTAAAAAAAATACCCAAAAAAAACTTAAGTCTGTTATCGAAAAGCGACTTAAAGTTACATAATCTGAAGAAGTGATCAGATTTGGTGAACAGAACAGAGAGTCAGAGTCACTGACCGTCTCTTATCAGTCCATAACATATCAGTCTAACAGTGAGAAAAAGTTTCATTTTATTTGTAATGTTTGTATTGGTATTTCAGTGCCCTTTTTGGACTCATTGAGTCTATTAATGTCAACACAACAACAATACATATAATAAAGTCTTATATAATATTTGAGTAAAACATTCATAACTTCGTAACTCAATAGACAACAAACGGCACAAACTTTTGATGGAATCAACAGAAAAGGCCGATAAGAACCGGACAGAAATAGATAAGTGTTTGAATGTTACACAAGAAAACAAACGGTGTGTTTGTCAGTGAATGTCATATAAAACAAAATTCTTTATTCAAAAGCAGTTTTTCTTCGAAAAAAATTATTAACAAATTATTCATTAATTTAATGAATAATTTGTGAACAAATCTAAAGAACTGTTTTTCGTGTCTTTCTTTCAAATCTCAAATCAATAGAAGAAAAAATCGAAGAATTTTTCTGTTATCAAATGAAAAAAGTTTTTGTCATAATTTCAGTGAAAACAATGAAAATCGATAATTAATGTGAACTTTGGACTAACAGACAAATGAAGACAATTTAAAAAGTGTTTTGAATTTTGAATTATAAAAAAGATCTGAAACGAAATGAAAGAGAAATTTGATTATTAATTGAAATTCAATTCAAAGCTCAAAGAAATCATTAGTTAAAGAGAAAATTGGTTTAATTGAAGTCCATTAGCTCTGGTATCAGTAGTACGAGTACTACTCCAGAGTTGGCTATCTGTGCGAAGGGATAGCATTACTCGCATTTCTCATCATAGTTTTAGGGTCTGGCGTTTTGGTCGATTGTGAGGACTGCCCCCTTCGCCACTGGCGTAACCATAACGTAACAGTGCGTTTGGTGTTTCCTTGGCTTCAAGTCCGGCCATCTTTCCCTTCATAGCGCTGAGAGCCATAGCGTTGAGAGCCATTGCAAGCCATAAATCGACATAAACACCACACATACAGTACACCCAATACTGCTCTTCAGTATATATATTCAGTGTTATATATATACACAACACAACAGTCACACAACACATACATAACATACAAACCATTGAAAGCAGTGAGAAGTGAGAGCCGAGTGAACGAAGCAATGCTTCCTATGCTTCAAATGCTCTTCTGTTAGTCCTGTCGTCGTCCACAACACCAGCAAAAAATTCAACCAAATTATCATTTGGTCCAAAATGTCACGAAGAAAGCAAGAGAATCCTCAGCCCCGCAAACGACTAGTCAATTGTAAGTGATATCAATTCATAGCTCTATTCGTATTTAATGTCAAATGTTTTTCGCAATGTTTTCACATATACTCAAAATTCAACGATATTTTTGTAGTCATAAAAAGTAAACATTTTTTATAATAATTTTTTCGTTACTTTTATTCATAAATCTTTAATTGATTTTAATATCAATTATGAAGTAATTCTCTGTCAGACAAGTGGTCAGTTGTGTGCAAAGGGTGTGGCCTTTGAGCCTAAATAGTGATTATGAAGTGAGAAAAGTGAAGGCACTGTTAGGTTAGCCGACACTAACTTTTTTTGAGCTCAACTTTTTTTACTGAATGCCTAACTTTGTGCGAGTCGTAACTGGACTTACAGTCAGTGCAATGAGTGCTCTCCGGCTATGGCTATGGCTATAGCAATAGATAGCAAAGTCGTCTCATTATTGCCATACTTGGAGTCGCATTGCATTTGGTCTGGCATTTAGACTGACATTACATTACTTGCCATTTATTCTAATGTTTTTTTTTAAGGTTTGAATTACTTATTATTTTTATATATATTTTATATTCAAATATTATTTATACTATTTATCGCCAAAGCATTGAATTTCGTTTGAATTCATAGACGAATACCTATTAGTCTATCAGTACTTATATCACAAACAACACAAAACTGTTTCACAATTGCGTTAACTTTTTCTCTCAATTCAAAGGTCTTCAAATGTTTTCATTTTGAACACAATTTTTTCCTCTGAACTCAAACTCAAACTTTTTATTTCTCTACTTTGCTGTGAAGTAAAAAATTTTAGTCAAGTTTTTCTCTGTTTCGGATAAACCAATGATTTTCTTATTAGTGAAGCGTTTGTGTTAATTAATATTCAAAAGTCGTTTACCTTTTGATTAATACTTCAATCAATTTATTCGTCAATTAATTAGACGTCTATTTGACGGACAATACATACAATGGAATGACTTTATCATTGTGTTTATACCACACATACAGTTGCTATCAGTTATTCAATATTGCAATCATTTTGTAATGAATATCGATATTAATGCTTATTATTAGAGATTGGGTTCGACTATAAATGCATGCAATTGTGTCAGACCTCAGACCTGAAGCTCTCTCTCAATCCATTCATTATTCATTGTCGCAGAAAAATATGAAAAAAATATAGAGAACAGTGTTTTGTATATATATTTGTGTATTGAATATAACACACAATTTGTTTGTATTTAATACAAGTGTCAGAAAATAATATAAAATTTTCTGTTGTAATGACGAAAGCGAAGTGCACTGAAAGGCAATACTTGTGTTGGCAGAGCCTGTATGTGATGCCAGGCATTTGTCCAAAGTCACGATGACTGCGCTCTCCTCTCACTCCACACACACACACATCAAAAAAGGCATACTATCTCTAGTGATCAATGCTTGCAATGCAATGCCATACCAGGCCATTGAATGCCAGGTGAATTTTATTTCCATTTGATTGGGTGCCCATCACATGGAGGCCTACATTAAGACCAGAGCATAACTGATAAACTGTTTGTTCACTGTTCGCAGCTGTGATCCAAACATACTATCATATAATTGGCAAAACTTGGCTTAATATTACATTTCATCCCCTATTTTCTAATGCTATTACTTCTACATTAAAATAATAAGAGTGCCCCTAATAATGCAGGTACCTTTATTCCCTACCTATTCCCTACCATTCCCTACCAATCCTACCTTTATTGAACAGCACTGTTATCTGCCAGATGTGTGTACGACTGGTGTGAATGTCCAGCACTCCAGCACTCGATATAAAATGAGAAACAAAAAAGTTTTTCGTTTTATATTTGTTTTAATACAAAGTACAGTATTTGTAGTATTTGTTGCCGGGATATAAACAGAGAAATAAAAACCCAATTGTTTTGTGCTCTTATGGCCGGCACTGAATGGCTTGGGCACTGAATTGCCATTCCGTACATACAGTCATGATTACAATCCTCTCAATCAATTGAATGCCTTATATATGAATGACTGAATTATAGCACACTTTCATAAAGGCTATGAATTTTTATTATAAAGTCTTGTGATTTATTTTTACATATATTTCAGAATTAAAATATGCTTTTTATAAAGGGATCGCCTCTTCAGAAGAGGTCGTTCCGTTCAGTGCAATATTAAGAATGCATTTTTTGCCTTTCCTTCATAGTTCAGATTCAGTGCGTTTGCATTTTTTGACTAACAGTCGTCTGTTTGGCAATTGCATAACAGTGCCAATAGAGGAGAGAGAGAGAGAGAGAGAGAGAGAGAGAGAGAGAGAGAGAGAGAGAGAGAGAGAGAGAGACCAAAAGTCTTGGCCAGGCCTGGTATCTCCACACCAGAACATGTTTGATGGAAAAACAGCTGCTTTTATATCAAATGAATTGGTTGTAGTATTGCATGCCTTCCTTGGCATCGCCTTCTCCTGCTGTTGACCCCTCTATCAACTGTCGACCCCCAACCCCCTACAGCTGCATTTCCTTTGGAGCACTCGGTCCAGTCATGATGATGGTGACGATGGTCCGTTTGATTGTGACCCCTCTCTTTTTATAACGACCCCCATTGGCCCCCATCTCGTCCTCTCTTTCTCTCTCGCATTCAAAGCTCTCTCTCTTTTCCTTCTTTTGCTATCATATAATATAAATATACCCAAACTGTATGTGCTCTCTGTCGGTGCTGTCAGTGCTGTGCTGTTGGCAAAGAGCGTGAAAATGGTAAAAAAGTGCGATCACAGCAACAATTGTGAACTGCGCCTAACGTACACTCTCTGTGCTCTTGGCTCTGGCCGTCCAATTGGTCTTTGAGTTTCTTTTTTAGCACAACTTCTCTGTTGTGTTAGATCTCAAGGTTTGTACAAAAGAAGAGCTCAGATGTTAAGGGGAAGGGGAAAGCAGTTTGCATTAAAGGGGGAAACCTATGAAGTGAAGGCCCAACACATCTAATGTTTATATATATACAGCACTCGACTATTACAGCGTTAGATAAGAACAGCACTTCTCGGACCACTAGCTATGGCTTCAGTACGACTGGGCTATGGCTGACGGCGTGTCCACACAATCAGTGAAGTGAAGGTCAGAAAAAATAAAAAACTTCTGACAAAAGGAATTTATTGTTGCACCTGATGTACTGATCCGGTGGGGGTCCCAACCATTCTCACAGAGCACTGTTAGGCAATAGTTGTTACTTTCCATGAGTTGGCTATTCTTGTCTTTCCTATCAGTGCCCTTGTGTTAAACCAGAGTTCGACAAATTTTTTCATTCCGATATTATAGGGCGCGACCGACACGTCGTGTCCGCCATAGTATCTGCACAGTTAGATACGAAATACGACGGTTTTCCTCACGTTTTTCCCTTTAATTTCTCTGCCTTTCCTCGTCCTGTCCCTGTTTAACGATTTTTTCGACAACATTTTCCACCGGACAGTACGGGATGGGACATCAGCGAAGAGCACACTCTCTGCCAACTCTTCCCTTCCCTTACATTCTCAGAAAATATTCCATCAATGATCGCACCAGTAGTTAGTGCTAACTGGGCGTTGTATAGCTTTGAGGCAATAATAGCATTGCATTGGAATGATGATCATACCGATGCTCCTGTTGCTCCCGAACATAGCTTCTCCTTTCGCTCTTAGCGCTCATAACTGGCCCTACCTTTCCTTCGATGGCTCAAATAATGCATAGTTTGGGCAAAAAAAAAAAAAGATTTCAAAACATATGATAAGTATAGCAAAGCTTAGACTCAATTGCTATATATATAACAGTTTTATAAGAATTTATATTTTATTACATAATATATAAGAGCTTTCCCTTCAAGAACTCGACCCCAACTCTCCCTACGAACGGCTACTATTTATATTTGGGTTCCCATCGACCCATCCATCTCTTCATGAAGTTGTTGACCCAATCAAAGCGCCGTACATTCAATACACTGTATGAATGCATTTGAGGCTATTTTGGGGGACAATCGGGTGAAGAGATTGTGCAACAAATGCTTGGCTCTTATGTGCGATTTGAGGCCTCACGAGAAACGTATCAAAAAATACATCTCTGTATGAAGTGATGGACAGTTTGCTCGAGCATTCATGCGGTGCTGTTGAGACTCAGGGGCGAGAGCACTGGGCGCCAAATGCAGCCTTAAATCTAATTTTATGCGATTCACTGCAAGACTTAATTTGCAATAAAAGGATAAAATGATTTATATTTCGACATTCAGTGCCTTTTTAGGGCCGAGCGCTGGCCGACGGAAATTAGTTGAGCGCCAGAACATTCATCATTACATTCATATGAATACAAATACTTAATATTTATTGCTTTCTATTTCTTTTGCTTTTCTATTCTTCGGGCAGTTTTTGAGTCGTTTGTCTAAAATGAAACTCAAATAAAAATGGTTTGCACTGTAAGACAGCACTGGGTGTGTGCCCACAACTCTCATGTCCTTATGTATGCGTAGGCTTGGCTAAATGACCATGACTATCAATGTAGGACGTATACAATTCATTTAATACTGGCTCAACACTGGGATGGGCTCTTAGTGCCGGTCCATCTCCGCATGCATGGGTTGTACACTATCTCTGACTTTTTTATATAAATTTTTGTTCGCATTCTTTGTATATATTTTTTGTTGGCATTCGTTAGTTAACTAATAAGTGGCAGTCATTGCAGTCATACACCAGTACTACCACTACTACCTGTGCGATAAATCCAATGAGATTTTCAATGTGTGCGAAGTGCATATCCGAGCCATCAATTAAAAGCCAAAGAATGGCCTTGAGGTCAGCAAATATTGCAAATACCCCTCTTTGGCCAAACACAGGAACGCCTTTTGATAAAACAAAGCAAAAAGATTTTTTTTTTTGTGAATCGCTTCACAAAACAGATGTAATGTTTGCATACATTCAAAGGGACTGCAAAACCACTTGACCTCAAATCGTATTGAACTAAACATTTGAGAAAAGCTCTTCACTGTAAAAAACTTGTAGATCCCTATCCACTGTTGTATATATTCTTCACTGATATTTCAAACAATTTTTATGCAATCGTCAAAACTTTGTTGAATAAAATGTTTAATTTATTATAAATATTAATTTTGAAGATTTAAATGAATTGCGAATTCATTACTAGGGCTGAGATGTGCCAGAGATGGTCAGGCGTTTTATGAGTCACATATTTCGAGTCCACTTTTATTTAAAACATTTTCCTCAAAATTTTGTCCAAAATTTCCTTTAAGTACAAATATGTCGTGAATTTAAAGGAAATTTTTTTATATATTTATTTTTTCGTTTAATCAATAATTATGTGATATTTAACACATTTTTAACGCGAAAATTGTTTTAATATTTTTTAAATAGCGTTTAATTTTGTAAAAATAATTTTTATTTACTAACAAATTATAATGTCTAAAACCCTGGTCATTGTTCAGGTGAACATTTACTATTATTTTTCAAACCATATAATTATTAGACAGTATTTCAATACGAAAGTGAAGTTTCATTTCATTTGTTAAATATTTAATACGAATATAAATGAATAGAAAAATTGAGACCTCTTCGCGACCACTTTATTAGGCCTCTTCGCGACCACTTTATTAGCTGCCAGTGCTGTTGCATGTGATGGACGGTCAAGCACCTGCCTGTGGGCACAATCACGCCGCACAGGCAGAAGAGAACGTCTTGTGCAGATCGAAAAACTGGTCTGAGTTGCTCAGGGGTGGACATTCCTTCACTTGCATAACTGGATGACCTTTTCATATTCCAGGTCTCTCTTTCTGAGTCTCTTATCTCCAAAGCCCACAAAAGACCTGAAATGTTAGACAGATATTTAAACCTTATATTCGGTGATAGGGAATAAGGTTTGAGTGAATGCGAGGTCATTGGAAAACATCTTTATTTGGCAAATGTTTTCGTTCGCAAACATAGGAATTATCGCATTATTTAATCATAAATAACGAGTCATTGCTGTGAATGAGTGACCAAAACAAGGTTTGGACACAGAGTCAGACCGTCTGAGATATGCAGTCATTAGTCTTAAGTCATATCACTTGATGTATGTTATGCTCAATGGTCTGTGCGGTCGACGACCTTCACGTCGTCCCTCTTACACAACCCCCCGATCACTGCATTCCCTTATGGCTACAGTTCCCCTAAAGCACAGTTTGGACCAAAATGTTAGGCAGAGGTCATCAGACAGTTGTATAACTTATATAACATATAATAACGTTTAGGAAATAGAGGCAAAAGAGGCCCGAAATGCACTTCCACTCAATTGGCGGTCATTCGCCTTTCACTGTACACGTTGTCCGCCTGTCGTCCCCCTCTGAGTCTCTGCCAAAGATACGCTCCTCTCATGGGAGCAGAAGTGAAAGAAAAGAAATGGATGGAAAGGGGATATCAATGCCTTAAGAGGGGTTCAGAGGAGACCAAAGTTGAGAACTCAAGGGAGAGGGATATCGAGTGAAAGGGAAGGGAAATATTGTATTGCATTTCTATTACGTCTATTCGTCTGCAATGTTTAGTTGTATGCGATTATCAGCACTAATACAGCACTGGTAGCCTTCATAAAGCCATAAGGGCCAGTACGATGGCAACAGTATGGGCAGTGCCCTTAATAGTCTGTTAGGCCTGAATGGCTTCTTAGGTAATATTGACCGCAAAGACCAAAACCGAATCGATTTGTTTGAATCACTTATACAACAAATTGAGTCTCAAAAGCGATGTGAAACTCAATGATAATAAAGTGTTGCAAAGAATATGTTTTTTGAACCAAATGCTCGATTTTGACGACTGACTACTGACTTATTTATTGAGAGACCCTTTAATGATGTGCTCCACTCGACGCCTGTGTATCGCACAGGGACTTTGTGTATGAAAAATACTTATATAACTCTTATAACTGAGAGAAAAAAATGTAGAACAAGTATAACATCCAATGGCTATGAGTTTCGCTATTATCTGCCAAAAGCGACAACAAAGCCAACAAACGTTATCATAGCTAACAGTGCTATGCTATGAGAGCACATGCATTGCAGACCATATCTGGCAAAGAAAGTCGAGAGGAAAGGAACTTATTTTCCAAATGATAATACTTATGACCATTTCATTCATTTCATTTGCATGAGTGCAATGAATATATCTCTCACACACTCTCTCACTCTCTCTATGGCAACACATTTGATAATATACACCGTTATTAATGCCACTGCGCTCAACAACTATCATATGCCCCCTTTCAGCCCCTCTTTTATTTCTTGTCTTATTAGAAAGTCACGAATTTGTCCGCAGGGAATGGGATTCGGTTTTAGTTTATAATATATCTGACATAACGTTCCTCTTCATCAATACAATGTATAATAGCATTCATAGAGAGTTTCAGTGAATTTTCAGTCAAAAGCAATGCTATTTCAATGCAAAAATATTCTCTCAACAAATGCCTTAGTCTTTGGGGGTCTGAGTTTGAGTCTACCTAAACATAAAGACATTGTATTGGAGTCGGACATAAACACACACTTCTCTCATGCCATTGAGTTGTGCATTGGATTCGCAGTAATAATTCAGACATTCATTTGTTGTTTAATTATGTTTCTGATAATAATTAATATTATTTAACGCATCATTAAATAGGGGTTAGATTTGACATTAAGAGGAAACACATGAACAGAGGGTGTGTTGTCTCGCATGGAAGACAATCGAAGCAGTCATCAAACTATACCATTTGTCCCATTCTTGACCCGATAACCACCCAATCGAACAATGGTTAGGGAATAGCCATATCTGCCCAATGAGTAGGTGAGCGCCTGATAGTGAATGAGTGCCAACTTTGGGCATTTGAGGCGCAGTCATACTATTCCATACCATTGCTGGCATTCAGTGCAATGTTTGTATACATTGACGCACTTTATCTCCAGTTATGTTATATCTGATCCTCTCTTACCTAAAAGTAAGTTCAGTTTTTGCCAAAAAGTGCGATCGACTCACTGTTTGTCGGATGCGATCGCACTGTTAGCTAAGATTGAGGCTGTGTTTGAACTCATATTGCGAACCGACTGCCAGTGCCTTCAAAAGCACTGTTTGCTTGCGATAGCAATTGAGCTAAAAATAAGTTTTGGGCTACTCTTCGCCCGTTAAGGTCAGGTCCGCTTCAGACCAGCTAATTATAGACATGTGAAGACTCGAAATGCCTGTGCTCTGTAGTAGTGGTAGTGCTATCCTCTTCAGCACTACTACTCCTCTCATGTATTGCTCTCTATTTGCTTATGTAATGCGTTCTGAGTTCTGACAAAACACACGTGTAGTCAGTATTGAGAGTAGAGTTGAGATGAAATGAGATGAAAAAGTTGGACCCAATCCACACCCAAACCCATTTCGGGAGAACAAGAGCACAGCTAACTTTAGTAATACGGCTACAATACCAGTGCCAGCGCCTGGATGTGCCCAAAAGTGCATTTCCAGCACAGAGACTACAGTTGATGAACAGTAATGAGCCAATGGTTTCGCAATCACACTATCAGTGCCTTTCAATGAGAATTGAATTCCTTTTCTCCCTTTTTTGCTTCTTTTGTCATATGAGAGCGCAGTCTGAATGGTCGGGTGTATTGGCATTACATTACATTATAATGCATTTGGGAATTGATTGAAGCAAATCATAGAGTAATCAATACAATTGCTGTATTACTGTCAGCCTTCCCTCTCTGCCCCCTCTGACCAGAAAGCAATTGAGACTATCGGCCAATCCATTAGTAGGTCTTTGTTTTGGTTTTGGCACATGTTTTGTGCGAATGTATATATCATTGGCCGTAATGTCAAACAAATGTCGCACACATTGATTGCTACCATTGCTATAGCCGTCACAAACGACCCAAATATTGGCAAAAATTGATCTGTTTTTATGTGTTTATGAATTACTTTATGATTTTGTAGTGAATCGCAAAAATCAAATGTTTTCGCCTAAATGTTTTGCCCTTATATTCACAGCTGCGATGGACTGAAAAACAGTACAAACTCTTATATTTGTTATTATTTTGTTAAATAACACAATGCAATACGACTGTCCTCTTAATGGTCGGTCAGAATATGTTTTATTGGATTTTTATGATGAATGAATCGATACGAATGACTGATTGCTGTTCGCATTGTTTGCATTGCTATCATAACAACAAACACTATTGCATTACATACGTGTGCTCTCGGCTCACGATGGCCGGGCTCTTGGCTCACTGGTCATCCGGTTGACCCACATTTTGATTACAACAGTCCTTCAAAAGCTAAAACATATCAATAACATAGTAAACAACTTCTGGTCAGTTGTAAAGGCACCTAACGTTTAACTTTTAGACCGTTGCGTCCGTCCGTCCGACTGCCAATTGCACAGTCAGTTCCCTAACAGTGTTGAGCCGTTTATGTATTCGACTGTTTGTTCATATATTGGCTAAAGCTATGCATTCTTGGCGTTGAGCTCAAGGTCTGCATCGGTCCGGTCGACTAACTTTTCAATAATGACCTATAAATGTCTAGACCAGTGCCAGCACTCAGATGTGCTCACAGCCAGAGCTCAGTTTGTGTGCACACACACACATTGAGGACAGTTGTCCACTTTATTTCACTTCGCACAGACCTTGTGTTCACTTCAAGTGCTGTCATGAGAATTACTGTCACAATAAATGTTGAATTTATTTATGATTTTGTTTAATGAAAAATCATTTTGTCCTCCAATTAAGTCATGTTCTCTTTTGCCTCTGTCTTAGCACTGGACGAACCATCACTTTCGACGACGACGACAATCACTGCATCGGTCGGCGGCACACAAGCGGACGGCTCTCCACGTGAACAACAGCAGCAGTTATGTCAGGATATGCTTGTTTGTGGTGTATGTCAGCGAGAGTTCGCACTCCAAGACATCTTGAAGTTTATATCACATAAAGTGAATTCTTGTTCTAATAAAGAAAATTGTAGTTTAAATGCATTCAACAATACCAGTGACGACGAGTTGGACGACATGGACGGCCAGCTCGCAGTGAACAGTGTCGACGACTGCCAACAGAACGACAACGCCGTCAATGACGTGACGGACAGTTCGACGGCGGGTTGTCTGCGAAAACAGACGCCAAGTATTATAAACAGTTCTCAACGAAATAAGTTAATTAAGTCCCGACACAATCGGATTCACTCACATCGCAGTCAAAGTGTGTTCAACAGCTCTTTACGTGCGACAACCCATACCAGTGCCAACGGTGGCAATCCCGGTGAAAAGCGATCTGTTGCCGACGCTCAGACCAACACAATTAATTCCGGTAATTAATCCCATATTAACTCTCAATACGTGACTCGCATTGCATTCAGTTATCGCATTCAAACTACTCTTGCGTTCATTACAAGCGCTTTCTCTTCACTTATGACATGATATTATCGTTTCATAAATCAATTTACGTCTAAAATATATGTACTTTCACTGCGAGTATTGCCTTCACTGTTGCCTGAAATGCAAATCATTATTACTTTTCGTACAAATACACGAATTGTAGTCAAAAAATAAAATCTAATATCTTTTCATTATTTTCTTCACTGTTTATATTGAATGCATTTTTCCTTTTTTATTATTATTGAAAATCATTTTTATTGACATTTTTATCATTAAAATGTATTTTACCTCAACTTTTGTGTTTGACCTAAAGTTTTACACCAGAGAAAACCGTTATGCCATTCGCCCCCATATGTCCCCACAATAGCACTGTTATTATGATTGCATGGCAAACATTGTCCCTCCATATGAGCTGCACCTCTCCCTGTGCTGACCAGCCCAGGAAGTGGAGGAATATGGGCTCAAAAAACTTCACTGCAATTGTCTGTCTTCTCTTGATTTCATTTATAGAGAAAATGCTAAGAAAAGTCCAAAAATGAATATTTCGATGAGACTGAGCCCAGAGCTCAAAGTGAACTGAGTGTATGGGCCGTCACCCTCGACTCGCCCATCCATTGTGAGACACCTTAGAATCCCTGTGTCAAAGATTTTTATTCTCGACTGCAATGTTATATCAATTTTTTTTAAGCGAATGCAAAGCCATTTTGACAGCGAGTAGTTGTGCGTCCGGTCTCGCCTCGTCTCACTGCCCGGCCATCTGCCACCCTATCCAACAGTTTTATATTATATAACATTTAAATCTAAATACATATCAAAAACTATTACTGTTTTGAGTAAATGAGTAAAAAATACATTTTTAGCTCAACTCTAAATATTGAGTGCATTTCAAAAGCAAATATTCTTTACGTTTTAGTTATGTTTCAATGAGTTGTAAATAGTATGAAAGGTATGAATAGAGTTGAGCACCAATACTGACTGTGCACTGGAATGGAGTGAAGATTTATTAGGTGTTAACTGTCCGTTCAATACGAGTCAACACTTTAGTGTAGGCGACCTCATGGCACTCGACCTCCTCTCCTCTTCACCCACAATGGGCACCTTTAGACTCGGACCACAGATCTACAAAAGGCTATACAAGTCGATACAAGAGCGCAGTGACAGCACTGCCACCCACTACTACTCCACTACTACCAGTGCACTACTCAAGCACTACATTATTTGATAGAAAATGACTGCACTATTTGTAGGCCACGATTTATGGCCCCAACAAACGATTGAGCGCTACCTAAAACAGATAGGCATAGAGTGGACGGTATAATAGAGTTTATAGACTCGTAAATCGTATTCAATATCCAAATGGCTGTTAGATATCAAAACATATTAGACATTCAAACCAATAGTTATATATGTTTTTTATGTGAAGATCTGTTCGACGATCGACTTCTCTATGCCTTCCTATGGCTCTTCTCTCGCATCAATTGCACAGTCATTTGAATTGTGTGCCATTTTCTCATATCTGTGGCTCAAAAGATGCAGAAAAGAGCCATCGGTTGGGATCCACTCCTCCCCAGGTTCTCATTGTCGTCGTGAATCGCGTGACAACATGTCATTTCCGATTAAAACCATATCCAACAACACGCGCCACAACCTCTATCTACCAGCCCTTGCACTCATTCTCCCCTCTCTTCTCTTTTTACTCATTCTCCAAACAGTATATACATATTCATTCTCAAAAAAGGACTGTGTGTTAAGGCCTGTGTTAAGGCCTGTGTTAAGGCCTGCAGGGGTTTTAAAATGTGCACAAAAAAGCATTTATTGATTTTATGTGAAATAATGTTCAAAAAACTTTTTACATAAGTAATAGTGAATAAGAAATGGACACACATTTAGCACAGATATGGCGCACATATACTCTAAAATATACTTTTATTTATGCACAATGATTGATCAGATACTGTGTCTGTGATACTGCCTGTGCTCTCAATGCCTGTCCAATGTATAGATTTTTTTATTTGTAAAGTCAAACAGTTCTTCGATTTCACCGCAAAAATAGTCAAAAGAGAGTAAAGTTTAGTTTTTTGGTCGGTTTTTGGGTTTTTTTGATTAAGTTTTACTTCAAATGTTATGTTGTTTTAGATTTATATTGAATTTGTTGGAAATCAAACAATTTTTTAGACTACACATTGAAACCGGGGACAGACCTATGGAAGGGAAGGCAGAGTGCAAGCAATGATTGCAGGCTTGCAGGAGGTCCTGACAAAGATGGATGATTTACCAGTCAATGATGACCGCTCGCGAACTGCCAGCGCTTTAATTTCCTCTTAGAATCTCTCTCTCTCTCTCTCTCTCTCTCTCTCTCTCTCTCTCGCTCTCGCTCGCTGTCTCTCTCTCTCTCTTGATTTGCATAAACTGAACAAAGTAGTCCTTTTCTGCCTGTGCTCCTGACTTGGCTTGAGTTCAGCTGTTATTTTGTCACACAATGTCTAATATTTTTCTTCTAAATAATTGATAATTTGAATCCATTTGACAATTATTTCGTATTATTGGTTCAAAACATAATATAATTGAAATGAAAGCAATCGATCGTTATTTGAATAGTGAATGCGTTTTGCAAAACAAGTATAACTGAAATCAATTTAAATCGGATTTATTTGCAATTTATTCTGCATTAGAATTGACTTTAAAATTGATTTTTGACATTATTTTTGACATTATTTTAATTGCATTTCCATTCAGAGCCCATAAGTCAGATGTGTGTCAACTGTAAGCAAGTGTTCAACTCTTCGTGGCTTCTTATACAACACGCGCAGACAATCCATGGCCTCAAGATCTATGTGCCGGACGTATTACATAGTGAACCATTGATATTACCTCCTATTGATGGACACCACTCGCACTCCAGGAGCGGGTCGAGTGGTGGCCACACATCGAGTCATACGATCGGAAACAATTCAATGAGTGCTTCACACCATTCGGCGCTAAATCTGTTGCGAATGCCGTTAAGTGAACGTCAATTTCCGGTCCAATCATTCATTGCCGCCGCGGCCGCCGCCGCAGCGGGTCGTAGTTGTGGGACAGGCAGTACTAGTCATTCAGATATCTTTGGCGCCTCTAATGTCTCGTCGACTCTCAATCATACAATGTTTTCGGACGCACACAATCTTTTTAGTACGAGTGCTCCTCCGGACTCGACCTCAACAGTCAAGACCTCACCCGGAAGTTCTGTTCGGCACCAGAACAACACCGCACTGGCATTACCGCCGCCGCCGTCGCTCTCATTCGACACGCATTTAGACTTTTATTCTCAACGATTGCGTCAATTGGCCGGCGCTTCGAGTCCTGCAGGCGCTGCGTCCAACTCGACCTCTCCGGCCCGAAAGTTAACGCCTTCTTATCTTCAAATGTCTTCCTCTAATGCAAGAACATCGCCGAACACAGCGACGAACCCACTGTCCGATCGATCGACACCCACGGGAACACTACAGCCCTCGAGTCCTAAATCAAAATCGTGTGAATTCTGTGGAAAGTCGTTTCGGTTTATGAGTAATCTTATAGTTCATAGGCGTTCCCATACGGGAGAGAAGCCCTTCAAATGCCATGTCTGTAACCATGCCTGCACTCAGGCCTCGAAACTCAAACGACACATGAAAACCCATTTACGGGAAAGGAGTAGCGTTTCCAACACTGCCATCAATAATGTTAACAATTCTCACACCAACTGTTCGGACAATACCACAGATTCTGGCAATTCGGCGCCGGACTCATCCACGCCCTCCTCCAAGAATCACTCGATGGTCCCGACGACGACCACCACTAATGGCGTTGACATCGACTTGGATGACGACGAAGACATCGATGACGACGAAGAGATCGAAGACGAAGACGAAGAGCTGGACGAAGAGGTGGGCGAAGATGGAGACAATGGCGACAATTCACGTGCTTCTAGTGTTGAAATGGTTGCCGAAGACTTGTCTCGTGCGACCGGAAATACAAACGGGAAGGCGAGCACTGATAGCAATAGTTCTCCAGTCGTGGCCACCCGTACCTCAAGTGCAATGCAATCACTTTTGGGAGAAGTTATGGAAAAGATTGGGTTAACAGATATTCAACAATACAACGAAGCCTACAAACAGGCCCTCGAAGAGAGTGTCAAGACTTCGGTCTCCGGCACCGGCGGGTCTGTCAAACAGGAACGACCCTCTTCTTCATCGAGTCATATGTCTTCATCCGAACACAATCACAATACCAGTGCTTTAAATATAAACAATATCCTAAAGCACACGAAATCCCATCACTCGTCACACCATTCGTCACACCATTCGCGCCATTCATCACATCATTCTTCACGATCAGTGGCCAGTCCTCACGTCCAGAGCTTCAATGATTTGGTGGCCGGGATCGGGAGTTCAATGCCTATCAGCAACAATGCAGTGGTCAGTCCGGCCACTAGTCTATTAAGCAGTGCCTTCGATCACAACAATCCCTTTGACCCGAAACGTCTGAAACTGGACTTCAGTGCAGCGTCGGATCAAAGAGACTCACTCTATGCCGGGCTTTGGTTGCCGTCTGTGGCGTCCAATCCATTCACCGCATCCTTTGCTCATCACTTGTCGGCCGCTTCCGATTCAATGACTGCCGAACTGATGAGAAGTAAAGGTGTGGACAGCAGTGCCTTCTGTAAGAACTCATCGTCAATGTCCACATCCAGCGGCAGTCCACGTCCCGGGCCTTCCAGTTCTTGTCGCAATCTTCACACACCTCCATCACAGCACATCCATAGCAACAATACGTCTCCGTCGGGAGGCAATGGACGGTCGGACAATACGCCACCACATAATGAGCGGCGACGAGAGCACTCGCACACCCGTTCCCGGAACGACACGTGTGAATATTGTGGTAAAATATTTAAGAACTGTTCCAATCTGACTGTTCACCGGCGCTCACATACTGGTGAAAAGCCCTATAAGTGTGAACTGTGTTCGTATGCCTGCGCCCAGAGTTCAAAACTGACCCGTCATATGAAAACTCACGGAAGGCTTGGCAAAGATGTCTACAAATGCCGGTTCTGTGAAATGCCTTTTTCGGTTCCGAGCACTTTAGAGAAGCACATGAGAAAGTGTGTCGTCAACCAGAACAGCACCGGACTATCGCTGCCCAACAGTGAACTGGCGCTCATGGCTCTACACCACAGTCTGTCCAACACGAGCACCGGTAGTAATGATAAAGACTCGGACTCGTAGTGAATCCGACGATAACTAAATGAAAGCAATTTTTACACTAAATGAAAGTAAACGACAAAAAACTAATTGAAAAATAGTTTTGTTTTGTTAGTGATTCTGATGTCAATTGTTATTGAAAACCATATTTTCTATTAACCATATCTTCTCTTGACTACTGTTCCCAATATTAACATCAGTTACGATAAATATATCCATTTCCTTATCGACCGATAGATAACCCGATTGTGAAGAGAAAATTTTGGTTTAAATTCTGTTTTTTTTTTTTTAGTAATAAATATTAATTCAAAATTATTTATTAAGAGCAGAGACAAAGAATTTCACAAATTGTACAAAAAATGATAATAAGAATAATTGATATTATATTATAAACCGGTCGATGAAAAAAAAGTTGAGACCTTTTTTTAGCTGAAAAAACACTTCAATTCCTATTTAATTGATTAACAATTTTTTAGTGAATATTTGGCTCAAAATTTATTAGATTTAATGTTTAGACGAAAGAATTTTTTTTAAAAAGTAAATAATAAGTGTTTTTAAGACTGAATGCCAAAGAAATATCATTGAAATTATATGCAAAAAACGTGTGAAACAAACAAAAAGAAATGTCAGAAAATAATTGATATTAAAGTGATTATTAATATATCGGTGACATCATAGGGACAAACAAGGAGTGGTTTGTTCCGCACATACCGCGGCCTTTCATAACCATTTGTATTTATTCTAAACATTGAGGAACTATACTCTTTGATAGGAGAACGAGGAGGCACTACATCTGAGAATTATAACCCAATTGAACCAATTTGTGATCAAATTATTGATTAATAATTGCAATAAAGTGCCTAAACTTAACACAAATTTTTAATCATTACAAATAAGAATTTAAAATAACTAAAGATTATTAATATTTAATATAATAAACGAAACAAAGAAATAATGAGAGAAATAATGTGTCCCTAAAAACAAGTGAAACATTTTCATTCATTGATACAAAGTATCACTAATTCATTGAAGAAACCGATTGACTATTAATATAAGAAAATATATATAATTGAATGACTTTTGTCTCTGCTTTTTATTAATGTTTTTTTTCATTCATTCATTCATTCATTCAAAAAACAAAACCATTTTTTAATTTTGAAATTTTATCTCAAAATCTATAAATAATAATAAATAAAAAACTTTGATTTTTGTGCACTTTGTTTACCTATTATTATTGTAGAGCTATTTGTAATGTAATAATGTATTTAAAAAAGAAATGAAACCTATTATTAATATTATTATTAGTTGTTTTATATGATTATTATTATTATTAATTATTATTATTATTAATGAATAATTAGGTCTAAATTTAATGTAAGAAATGATTGGTTGCCTTATATTATACGACAACACATATGAGTGTAAAGGAGAGACACTTTTTACACGATTAGTACAAAAAACTAATATAAATATTATTATAAAAACTAACAAAACTTTTTTTTCTCCAACACAACCGGCATATAATATAATATAAAGTGAAGCCCCGATTCATGTGAAGCCCAGTTGTATATTCGCGCCGTTAATAGTCAACAATTAAACAATTATTTCGCATGACTTCGCCTTTTATTATTGTAATAAGAGTTAAAAAATTGTTTAATTGATGACAAGTCAACTCATTGTGTTTTAAATGTATTTTTTGATTATTTAAATATGTTTTTAATCTCTGTTTTCGCTCTATCTTTCAAATGCTTTGGTTTTTCTTTAGATTAAATAAAAAAATTGTTTAACTTTTTTCTTTTGAATACAACTATGTTTTTACGATAAGGATATCCCCCTTCAAAAAAAAATGTGACCGAAAACAGGGTTTTTCTTCATATTCTGATTGACGTAAAATTAATAATAACCTAATTGTGAGTCTAAGAGAAATTACATCCAAATTGAAAGCGAATTTATTATCACTTTTTAAACACAACAAAAGAAAGTAATGAAAAAATGTTGAAAAAGTACTGTATTTTCAAAGACTTGTTTTAAACAAAATGTGACACAAAATATCTTATATAAAAAACTTTATAAAATCGAGAAAATTATCCTAAACTTAGTTCTCACTTACAGTGAGAGATAGTGTGAAAAAAGACGACAAAAATTGTAAACAATTATAACTTTATTTAACTTTCGTTTTGATTATATAAAAAAAAATTTGACAAAAATTGTTGTTTGAAAATAGATTTTTGTTTTTAATTTGTTTTTTAATTATTATTAAAAAGTGTTATTACATAATGAAATGCTGGCAAACACTTAAACAAAATTATGTTTCGCAAAAATAATATAAATTTCTCTTTTGTTTATTGAGAAAACATTTGCTGAAGAGATATATAAAAACAGTTCTTCCCTTTTGTGCGATAATAATTAAAACATTGATTTCATACCACAAAAGTATAAGTGAAAAAACAAGCGATTTTTATGTGAAAACAAAACCAACAAAAAATTCAAAATCAATTTACATAAAGATATAAAACTGATTATAAGGTTTGAATTATACAAAAACATTTTGTGTCCCTTAAAAGTAAACAGTTATAACATGAATATCATTCACCGGTGACTATAATGACTATAATATATATAAATATTATATAAGAAAAATAAAAAGATTTTTAATTATATTTATATTTATAAAACGCTTTCATCTCTTCTTTTGTCTCACTTTTTGCACAGAAGAGTATAAAGAATATTAATAATAATAATAAGATTTTAGTAAAAAATAATATTTGTATTGTTTTTTATCATTAAAATACTTTCGTTTCCCTCTCTTTCCCTATATTTTAGTTGGTTTTAATAATATTAAAGAATAATTTAATAAAAATAAAATCTATTATTACACTAAAACAAAACATGTCTTCATTTTATTCATTCATTTCTTTCATATATATTCGGAGAAAACATTCAAAAACTATTTTTTATTTCGCTAAAGATTTGGTCATTTTTCAGTCCATATAAAAGCAATGAAATAGTCATAAAATGTGATCAAAACAAGTCATCAAATCGTTTTCAATCGGTTGAGAATTTGTTGGAATATTTTTTATTATATTTTCAATTCAGTGAAAACTCGATAACAGAATATTTTGGTGTTTTTATCTACTTTTCAACAAATATTTCGGAATATAAATATATATGTGATTTAAATCGTCAAAAATATATCCAAAAATCTTTTGATGGTTTCTATCGTTTCAATAAAAATATATAGTCTTTGATAACGAAAGGGTCTTTTGATTGAAATAATTGAATATTAGTTTTCAACAAAATTTCAATATTTTGTTAAATGTGTGACAAAAATATATAATACATACAAATTTGTGTCAATTGTTTAGAATTTGAATTAAATAATATATATTTATAATAATAAAGTCATTGAAAGCCCTTATTCGTAAAGCACTTTATAATAGCTATTAGTAATTGAATTAATTTTACAGATTTTCAGGTGTTTTCCACTCGAATATAACATAATTTTTATGAGGAAATAATCGATGATTTTTCGTCGTCAGCAAAAAGTAGACAAATGTTAGACATTATGTTTGATATCTAAAGAGAGAGTTCATTGTGTTGTGAAATAGCTATCAATGAACCAAAACTATAATAAATATGAATTTTTAATATATATTTTTTCACTTAATATACCATATTTTAGATTAATATTTTCGTTATAATTATTGCTATAAAAATACCCCTTAAATAAAAAATGGAACAAAAATATAATGTCAATAAAAGTATAGGTAATGAGAAATCTAATCAGACCTTGTCTTCTAATATATGCAAATATTGTCAAATAAAATATAAATCTTTTGTATTTAGTAATCGATTTAATCTTATAATAACCGTATTGTATATCCCTTTCCCATCTCTTCAATAGAATCTATTTTTATATAAGTTTTCGCATAATTCTAACAAAACTAATAAAATATGTTTTATTTGAGAATTTGTTTCGAAATTTTCACAAATATATTCATAAATAAATATTTCAAACTTCACTTCAATAGAGTTCGACACAAAATATATCCAAAAACTTTAGTTTAATATAAATTTAAATAAAATATAATATAAATGTGTATATAATTTATATAAAAATCATTTAAATTAATTGATTTTATTTTTCGTTTTCAACAAAATTTTAAGCAATTTTCAGATCAAACAATTTTACGTCTGTTTTGCAAACCTTTTGATTTTTGTGTTTTCTTTTGCATATGAGATAAGAGACTATCGACTCATGATTTTTATTACTCGTAACTCATTCCTCACATTCACTTCATATTAATATTTATTACTATATTTTTATTTGCCATATATTTTATAATAGAAATAAATTTCAAAAACTCTTAATTCAACAAAAAAAAACTTTTTTCTATTTGTTCAGTATATAAGCGAATGTATGGACTCTTCGGAATGACATTGGATTTGATTATGTATTGTCTTTTGCGTACGATTTATGAATTGGTTATCATTTTTTTTGAGGAAAATATTTTCTTTAAAATAAGAGTTGAGAGAAATTGTGTGTTTGTCACGAATATTGACATTCAGTGCCATTTAATTGGATTTGAATCAGTGAACCGTAATGTGAATGTGAAATATTGGGCTCCGATTCGCGTGTGAGTCCAACTCCAGTACCAATCCATTGAAGACAACAAAAAACAACAAGAAATGACTATTTCTTATGGATTTTTTCACTCGTCTGCCGTGCAATCCATTGCCAGCACCCATAGGGCACAGACATATCACTAACAGCGCATATATTTTTGCTTTTTTTCTCTTTGCATAATAACTAATTGCATGAATACAACCGTTCTATCAGTTCTACTGCTCTTCCATCACTCCATTTATTGAACAGTGAGAGAGAGAGAGCACTGGATGTCTGAGCTGTTACCCCATCCAAGCCTTCATTTTTGTGCTGAGCGCTCGACTGCAAGCCTTTGATAAGACGACTTTAGGCTTCCCTCGAGGATTGACTAAACTTAAAACAAACACACTTTGAATACAAAAAACTTTTTCTTTACTCTAAAACCTGAAGAACTTTTTCATAGAAAGTATTATATGATTGCAGTAGAGATGCGCTCAAACACTGCCGGCCCTCAAACACTACTCTTTATTCCAATGTTTTGCATTTTTGAAGACAAACCCTATAATAGGGGGGAAGAGAAAAAATAGGAGAATTGAGTCCAATATTGTTTGGCGAATGTCTTCACTTGTATTCACTTTCGGATTAAAAACAGTTCTGTTTTTGTTT
The DNA here is from genome assembly GCA_034700825.1 of Quadroppia sp. Gr-Ori-00064. NCBI lineage: Eukaryota > Metazoa > Arthropoda > Arachnida > Sarcoptiformes > Quadroppiidae > Quadroppia > Quadroppia sp. Gr-Ori-00064. The sequence goes on along the minus strand of JAQIXR010000030.1, from coordinate 42,792 downwards.
CTGAAGTCAATTCATTCATTCATTTATGGCTTTTCTATAAATAGTTTTTCTCGCAAATGATTTTTCTCGCAAACGAACGGAAATGAAATGAAAAGCGTTTATGAAAAGAGAGAGAAAAAAAATTAGGAGAAAAAAGGTTCGCGTGAACTAACATTCGCACCGAACCCATAGTTTAATACCTTTCCCCTTATTGTCGGGCTTTATAAATACAGTCAAAATATAATTCATTGCATATTTTTAATCGCGATTTCATTTTCAGCTGAACTTTAATAATGAAAAAAAATTTCAAAAACGCAAACAAACGACTAAATTGTTATGAATTATATATTATTCAATAAACGACTGTCCAATTGATGCCTCATTTTTTTCATACAATATTTTTGATTAATAATTATATTATAATTTGTCACAAAAATTATAAATGAATTAAAATTTGATTTTTTGTTTGAGTAAAATGTATTAAATATTTGATATTTAAGTTGTTTTTATGTTATTTTCATTGCTTTTAATAACAATAAAATATTAATAATAAGCGAAATATTATTCACTTTTCGGTTCAAACGACTATTATATGAATAAAGATTGAAAATAATGTTTACTATTAATAAAATTTCAATCTTTTTCTTCACTAAATGTTATGATTGAAAAGTGATTTCAATTTCGAGTTATTCAGGAAATTGAAGAACGTTTGGTTCACCTCTAATATCAATCCAAGAGCTGCCAAAGCTACCAGTGCTACCAGAGCTACCAGTGCTCTTACATCAATACAACCAAATGCTTGCGTTTTTTATTTTGCTTTTAAATGGATAACAGTTTTCATAGCAAACCGTATATAAGGATTAGGTCTTCTGTTTGCATAATTTCTTGTCGGACGGGTAGATATGAGCCGAGGGCTATGGCATATAATATGAGTTATAGCATATATACTGCTTAACCGAAAGCGTATGTATTTTCAAAAAGTCTACAAATTTTAAAATTGTTTGAATTGTTGTCCGAATGTTTAGATTAAGGGGTTTTTTGACTACAATTGAATGATGTCATGAAATCAGGCATAAACTGATGCCCGACTCAAAGGGGGAGAGCTTTGATAACTTAGAGACTGGTTTTTTGTTTTGAGCGACAGGGGATCCGATGGGAAATTAGAGTTAAAGGGAGGGTGGGTTGGGATGAGAGAGTGTATGGCTGTGAGAAAAATGATAGATACCGGAAAGGGGTAGTCATAGACATCATTATATAAAAGTAGTGAACATAAAGTGAATTAAATATTTTAGAGCCAAAGATAAGAGCGAGAGTTGGCTTCCCTCCAGCCCTCCGAAGACTATGGCTATGTTTAGCTCAGGGAGTGCTGGAGAGCGTCAGTCAGGGCTGCGGATCATTATGTAAATTAGTGTCTTAAGGAATAGCTGGCACAGGGATGCAGTGGATGGAGCAGAGCACTGGCACACAGAGATGTGTGCACTGAAAACATGTGCGTATTATGTCTTTAGTGAGGAATGGATCAAATGATTGCAATACTGTTTGCGCTCAACCTTTTTTGGCAAACTTTTGTTATAAACCATTAGTCCAGAGCCATATGCACTGGCACTGTATGGAAAGGCACTGTTTTGGCTGCAATGCCTACTCATATGCAACTCATGTAAATTTAATTCACTTTCCCTTTAATTTATTTTCCCTTTTTTTCAGATATCAAAAGTGTTTTTGTGGTCCAACACTATAGCGATGCAGTGAAGTATTGGTGAACAACTATTGCAATGCCAGCGCCTGAATCCCTTCCCACTCTTGTGCTCATTTTTAATCGAGATAAACCATCAGTCATTTGCCGGGCGACAAGTTTTTCAATTCTCTCCCATCTATTCATACAAACACTGGACTAGAGTTTGAAAAGAAAGAAATGCTTTTTTTAGTCAAAGTTTTTATACAATTTTTGGTTCAATTCTGGCATTCGTTTCACTCAAATTCTTTCCCCCTTTTCCTGATTTCAACTCAACTCTAAAAAATCATTTTCGTATCTTTGCATTGCTTTCAATTTAGTTCAGTTCCCGTTCAGTATAGAGTATTGTGCTTTTGATCCCCTTTTGGTCCAATGAATCCCTATTGGTATACATGAGTGAACATTTCGAAGCACTGGTAGTGAACGACTGATTCACATTCAGCACAAAAATTGCAAAAAATAAAAGTCAATTCTTATATAATTTTTTCTTCTTCTTTTGTCCCTTCCTTTTTCGATAGGCTAAGGGTAGAGCACATGCGTTTGTGTCTGAACCAATGACACTCCAAACTGACCACCGGTGCGCGCATGAATAGGACCTCTACCACTGGTGTCGAATTCATTGACATTTCAATGAAAGAAACATTTTTTGCATCTCTTGTGATAACTCTGTTATAGCAATGCATAGCAAAGAAATATTGAGTCTAAAGGCTATTGAAATGATAGGCAAAGACACCATAATATGCAGTAATGCCTAGAGATTGAGAGACGGGTTAACTCTATTGGAATGGTTTTCATTGCATACAATGCATTGAAAAACAGAAAAAGTTTTTAATGAAAAAAAGTATTGATTTGCGAGAAGGAAGAGAGAGGCGATCAAAGCCTGTAGAGCTTCACTGCTAATCACGTGTTCCCTTCATTTCTGCTCATCCTCTCAGACCTCTCACGACTACTGTCTCACTGTTTTTGATTAAAGGATTTAAAGTAGAGGAATGGGGGGTATGAAAAATGCTGATGCAGTTAGCGCTCAGTCGTGTTGCCATTGAGTCCGAAAGAATAGGAGAAAAAAATAGAGAAATCCATTTGAAGCCAAAATTGGATCAATTCTTGCATAAAGTAAAACACCGCTCAACCCAACAAACCCTTCTTTTTTATTCTCCCCACTATTCCTGTCCTCTCCCTCTCTCTCCCTCTCCTCCCTGTCCCTCTCCCTGAGTTCATCACATTTTACTAAATATCGATTAGTAATCACACAATTTTTTAGTCAGTACTGTAGGGGACATATACTTCATCACAGCTCTCGGCGTCGTATGCCCAGCGCCATGAGATCACAACAGCACAACCCCTATCCCTTGCATAGGAAAACATGCAGAATATTCGAGTGCACAACTACTACATGTAATTTCCCCTGGGATTCGTTTGCTATATAGCAGTGAAATTAAAGTTAAAAAACAAATAAACTGAACATAAATGTGAGGACAGATATAATGCTATCGAAAATCCTTTAAGCGATTTCTTCACTAGAATTTCAAAAACTTTTCTTTCAATACAATATTTATATACAATTGTATTGAAAGATATTCTGTGAATAGAAAAAACTTTTTGTCACAGTTCAACACTTTTAACTCATTTCTTCAATCATTTTCTTTTTGAACATAAAAAACTTTTTTGTCATCCTTTCCCCCGAGCCTTGGGTTCCATAGTATTTAAAAAACACATTTCTTGCTTCACATTATTCTTTTGAGTCCTCACTACTGATAATTAGTAGGTCTTTCGCTCTCCCTCTCCATATCTGTGCTCGTCATCCCTTTCCCTCATCCCTACACTATATTTAGCAAAACATTTTGACATAAATACACGTAAGTATCGATTATTTTTTCAATCTTTACATTAAAAATAAATTAAATTCATTCTTCATATGTAACCAAAGTTTTGCTATTTTTGAATATATTTTTTGGTTTTTTTTCATGAATTACTTATGTTTTACATTTATATAATTGTTTTTCACATTTTATTCCAATATTTTAATTAATTAATTAAATAAATATTAAATAAATAATTATTTTATATAACTATTTAATCACTTAATATCAAAACTCTTTAAATAAACAATTTGTTAAACAAATGAATTCATTTTGATTTTCATAAAAGTTTATCAAAATATTTATTTGATTTTTGGGTTGAAATTATATTTCTATCTTTTTGTTATTTAAAGTGTTTTAAACCCTTGAAAAATGAGTGATTTATTTTTAATATTTTTATAGACAAATATTATATATAACGACTGAAAATGAATTTGAATGAAGTGTTTGAAGAGAGAGAAAAAACATTAAATATTTATAAGTATTTCTTTGAGAAAATTTTGAGGAAAAAAAATATCAATTTTTAGTTTTTATTACTTTTATTGTGATTTCAAACGATATCAACAAATATTTTGATCCAATGTTTCTATTAGTTGCCAACAAATGGCAAACTTATTGACCGTTTATTTACCGTTCAATTGATTTTGTAAATGAAATTACAAAAAAACGTTTTGGTTTTGCGGAAATGACACTCCACTGCAGTGCAAGTGAAATGCCTGTGCAATGCCTGTGCCATAAAAAAATTGTTTTATGCTTTGTATAAAAGGTTTTATATTTTCGGTATAATAACTATAACTGAAATGAATCGAAGAAATTGAAAATTTTATACAAAAAATTCACAAGTGATGAGCATATTGTTCAGCACCGGTGTCGGTGCCGGAGATGTTGTGCCGATCTATTGGTAGTCTATATATAATATCCTTAATATAGTGACTGTTGTTTTCTCGTGGGCTTTCTCGTGAGTAATGACGCGTAACGTTTGGGCCAACTTTTGGTGAATTCAATGTATTGCTAACACTATTGAAGAGTGATTTTCATAAAAAAATAGTTGCTATGAATATATGCCTGAAAGCAATACAATGAATATCATGAATATTGGACTCTATCTCTCAGTGCGAGCACTGTTTGTTGCCTTGTTTTATGACAGTTTAGTTCTATCCCTTCCTATCCTCTAGACTTAGCCAACACTAAAGACACCCTTTTTTACAACACCAGAGGATGACATTTAATCAATATTTAAAACTCTATGCATTTCTCTCTCTCTCTCTCTCTCTCTCTCTCTCTCTCTCTCTCTCTCTCTCTCTCTCTCTCTCTCTCGTTTCGTGTTTTAAACTCGAAATGAATACAAACTCAAACACAAAGAGGCGTAAAGTTTTTGGGAAAAAAAATTGAAGAGTTTAATAATTTTTTGTGAAAATCATTTCATGACTTAATTATTATTTACTACACATTGTAATAACGTTCGCATAAAACAAATCAAAATATTATTTGCACTTTTAATTAGCTGTAAATGGCTTCTGAATTTGTTTTGAATTTGAAAAATATATAACATTTATAATGAATATTATTTTTGTAATTCATTTCTCTTTCGCTCATTTAATTGACATCTATTAGCAAAACCATAACTAATAATAACAACAATAAATGCAAAATATTTTTGTTGTAAAATAATTAATGATTTCTTTTCTCGTTAAACACAATACGAATCGACAAAAAAATGTTTATTAGATTTTAAAAGAGATGTCAAAGAAATGAAGAAATGAAGGGAAAGTGAATTCTTTATACATAATAAAAAATCGGATAAAAACACTATCAATAAAAATCTGATCACCAGTTCATTGTCGTTACGCCACTGTTTGTGATCTGAAATACACTTTCTTTTGAAATATATTAAAATGTCATTCAAGAGACCGAGAGATGAAAATGAATGCATTTTTGGCGATTCAAAAGTTTTTTATGAAAATTAATGAATATGAATATGAATGCGAAAAATGCGAATTTCATGAAAAATATTACAATAATATTGAATATCATTGGATATCATTGAATACGTGTATTGTTTTCAAACAAAATATTTCACTCAAATCTGTCTTATATTGAAAAGTGTTATTCTCTTAGTCTTCGCTCACGTTATATATTATGTGTATTTTAAATGCAAAATAAAGTGCATTTCATAATATATGGCGAGGAATGGTATGGTTCTGGTATGGCATGGCATGGATGGGCAAATTTTAAACATGTTATCCAACACTGGGTTGTCGTGTATTATGTATTGGAAACGCTATTGTGACCCACACACTACCAGTGCTGTCAGTTGAGTACCAATAGTGTTATGAGTGATCAATACACTGAATTATATCCCCCTTACACCTGACAATCTAACTGAGCTTTGACAGCATTAGCAGTTTTGAGCATTAAATCATTGGTTGACAACTTTTTCTGCACTATCATAGGAACAGCTCTTCTGGTGATTGTGAGAAAAAGGACATTTGCTCTGAAAAACTCAAAATTCCTTTTTGTGAGAACTTTTCATTCATTGCCGACAAACCATTCCGTTCTTAACGACAATTTCACACTCATATACACTATGTATGTCTTGTAATAGGTTTCGAAGGCAATGGACATCAAAACACATCAAACGCTATATATTTTTAGAGAATTTTTTATATATATCAAAGACAGAGCGCTTCTACTGTTCGGGTCTGCCTGTGCTCTACAGTGTTTCTGACATCTTAACAGTTCGTTATATTACACACAATATAGCGATTGCTGTCTTTCCTACAATTGGATGAAACTTTCAAACTGTCATCAGTGAAACTTTAATACCAGGAACGCATCATTTTTATCCCTTTCCCTCAGTTCCCTTTGAGGCACAACATCTCTATCTAGTTTTTACTCTTTTTTCATTCTCATATCCATCACATCGGTTGTGATCTCTCAGTGCTCAGTGCACCGGGATTTGGTTAACTTATTTTGCATTTTGTGTATTGAGAAGTGGGGGCCGACAGTGGAAAGGGACGGCATAAAAAGTAGAGCCAAAAGAGCCATTTTAATGAAGACGATTGATTTTGTGAAACGCGTGCTATGAGCCAGAGCTCAGGGCTTTAAAGGCCAACACAACTAATGTATTATATTATATGCAAAAATCAATAAGTTTTAGAATTAAGGGTCTAAAGAATGGAGAGGAAAGTCAGAGCACAGGGAGAGACAGGAGAGGGAAAGTCAGTGCCAGAGAGTGAGTGGCTGTCATTAAAAGCAAAAAAAGTTCAGTGTTTTGGCGATAGTGTTAGTCGTTATGCAATGGACTGACTATTGCTGTCTATTGCTGTGCATGTGTTCACTAATTGATTGATTTTCGAGGCGTCTTAATCTGCCTGCGCTGCCTGACTGCCTGAGCAAAACATACTGTGCTCTCATTGCTTACATTCATTGTATTTTACATTCTTTTCATTTGGTTTTTCATATAATTTATTGGCAGAAAAAAAGTTCAAAGATATTAGACTTAAAGTGTTTTCTCAATCCTTTTAGATTCACAAACAGATAAATCAGATATTTTCTCACTCAGACTCACAGCACAGTTAGCACTGCCAGTGCTCAGAGAGACTAAGTTGGCACTCACGACCTCATAGATACCGTTGAAAGCAAAGCAAAAACAACTGATCTCTAGACCAATATATGAGCTCAAGTGATGGCAATCTCTCGGAATGCAATGTTTTGTCATATATTTGTATTTCATTTGCATCGCATCGCATATACCAGAGCACCGGCAGTAGCGCCGGCAACAGCACAGACATCACTAATGCAACTCTTTTTTGGCGTAAAAAAGAGTTCGATCCAAAAGCATCCTCTCCTCCCTATGTTCACTCTCTCCCCACATCTCACATTATATGTTGGTCTCTCCCTGTGCTCATAGTATATGCAAAAATCCTAATTGGAATCCCTTGAAGAACAGGCATTCAATGCAACTCTTGTGCCTTCACTACAAAACTCTATGCATTGAATGTACGTTAAAATCGATTTATTTGACTCAAAAAACCCTTCGTTTCATAACTGACTGTAATCTGCAATCAGACCAACACTGAGTCGACGGCTATATAAACAAAAAACTATACAATGAATACCTTTTTCATTGAAATCAGACAAAAAATATTTGCAAAAATCATTTCATTCATCGAGTTTTTGAGCTTCACTTGAGATCAGTATTTGTTGTAATGATTAATAAAAAAAATTTATTATTCACTCAAGAAATATATCATTCCTTCAAATACAACGAACTCTATAATTATTGGCAAAAAAAATTTTAGTCATTATTTTTGACCCAAAGTTTCGTTCAATTAATGATCTAATGAAGAGTTTTCATCGTTTTCATGACTCTCAACGGATTTATATATTCAATGTTCTCTACTTTTTAAAACTTTTTGTCTCTCTCTCCCATCCCTTCTCGTGTTGTGTCCCTATCTCTCACCCACTATTCTCTCATCCATTCCTTGCATACGATTGAGAATCAGTTATACTGTATATGAGTTTCATTGAAATGAATTTCAAATAAAAGGCGCGCCCTTTAAGTGAACGCCAGCTCTAAATAAATTACTCTTTAATGAATGAATTGAATGAAAAGTTCAATTAATGTGAGACACAATGTGTGCACAAATAGGAGAGATGTCTAACAAAAAAGTTCAAATAAGTTATAAAATATTTTTTGTTACGAAAAAAAAGTACAAAATTATTTCAAACGTCAAATACAGTGAACGAGTGTTTGTTAAAGACTTTTCTCCAATGTTTGTAACTCTTTGTTTTCAGACATTATTTTGCATTAAATTTCAAAATCATTTATTTGTATGAAATGTTCAAAGGTTTGCAATTTTGAAATTTAAGGGCAAAATGTTTCTCTCCTTTATATTACTCGAGAGACTATTTTTGTGAAAAGTTTTTTTTTATGAAAAAAGCCTTTAAAAGCATTTATATGTTGTTCAAAGATATCCCCGAATGAAATGAAATGAAATACCGGTCGATATTAAGATTTTTTTTATATATACTTTAAGTATATTTTCAAACGGTTTTCAGTTTTGTTTAAATCAAACAAAAATTATTATTAAGTTTTCAAAACTGAATCAAACGATACATTTGAGTGTCACTAAAACTGGTCTAAACTGAAGGATTTGACTGTTATGATAGCCATATATTACAACCAATACGACATTCAGGTGCTCTCACTGTGTGTGAGTGTGAGTGTGTGTGTCTGTGTGGGCACAGTATGTATGAAACACCAAATATTCAAATGAATATTCAGACAAATTTAGACTTTAATTAATGATTATTTCATGAATAATTTATTTGATTTTCACACAAACTTAACCAAAATAAAGTATCATTTTAATTATACCCCTGTCTTGCAGAGGATGTTCAAGGTACTGTTAGGTGTAATTCATATCAAACAGGGATAAAATTGTTATTAATTTGATTGTATTAATGAATAATATTTTCAACGAATAAGTGTTGGATGTAATGAATGACAATTGTCTTCGTTTGGCATGAATTTCACAAAACCTTTCCTTTTGGGTCTTCGACGAAAAAAACTGATTGTCTCTGATGTTTCATTTGCAAACACCAGTTCCGACTGGAGTGTCATTTTGATTAAATTTACGCTTTCGTGATCTGAAAGACCTTTAAAATTGTCAAAAGTTATGCGAATCAAAATCAAAATAGCAGTTCCAGAGACTGACGGCTAAGGAATTCAATCGATATATGAGTGCAAAGAATCCAATAAAACTAATCCGTGGAATATATACCGAATCAAAAACAAGTGAACACTTCCTCTGATGAGAGAATTGTTCAAAATATCCAAACCATTGATATGAGAGAAAAGCTAACCATTTATGGCATATAAACAGTGACTGCATTTCAAGGGATATATTGAACGAAATATAAATGAAAAATCATTTCTATTATTACAATAAAAAAAATTTTATGACTTTTTAAAACTTATTTTTAGATTTGATTCACTTTGAATGAACTCATTATAAATGTATTTTCTATTCACAAAACAACTGATTATACGAGCAATTAATATACGAATTATCACATAATTGTCATTCAATTATTCCCTGAAGAATAAAAACTCTCTTTTTATTGATTCCTTTGACAACAATTGTTGTCATGTTTTGAGAATAATTTTTCGTTTGTTTAACACATGAAAAAAACTTAATTTTTATTTTTCTAATCAATATTTGATTCATAAATTCAGAACACATTAAATGAATATGAGATTAAAGTTTTAAAAGCACTCAAATCATTACATTATATACACGACTCGTTTTGATATAATCTCTTCATTTTTTTCTATTGTATCACTTAATCCCTGAAGTACTGAATAGCACTGTCTGTACAGTGAAGACATCGATTGATCACTCATTTAATATTAGTTATTATTTGCAGGTTTTTGTCATAACTTATTATGTAATTTACTTTTAATATAAACTTTGTGTTTGATTTTTGCACACAATTGCAAACATAGCTGTGATATGACATTAACATTAGCACTGGTATGTACTGTACTTCTCATTCAATTACAGCAATTGAATGTTTTAAATGCTTTTATGCCAACAAAAAAAACAATTTATAAATGGATTATTGGTTTTACTCTAAATATTTTCACATCAATTATAACAAATAATGTGTTTTGTAATGAATAATAAAATAATACATAATGTAATGAATAGTTAATTAATAGGTATTTAAAGGTATTTAAAGGTTTTGATTGTTTTTGAATATCTTTTATTATATTCTTAATTGATTTCATTAATTATAATTCATATATGAATTGAATTTATTTATAATACAAATGATTATATTTTTTATATAAAACTTAAGAATAAAACTGTTTTTAGCGCTTAATTTGAAAAAAATATTACAAAAAATAATCACTAAATTGTGATTCAATTTTCGATAACAAACAAAACTTTCATTAAGTTTAGAAATATTCGAATAAATTCAAAAAACTATTTATAGTTTCAATTATAATGAAAGCTATTTTTGAAACTGATTTTGATTAAAAAAAATGATTAAAAATTTTTTTTTGTTTATGTGAAAAAATTGAAAAAATATGAATACTTTTGAAGTGATTTTATAATAAAATTCTGAATTCAATACTTCTTATGCAATATTGAAATATTCAAAGAGTAATGAAAACTATTTTTGGATCAGTTTATCATTATTTGAAATCAATATATTCTTCATAAGAATCCTATAAATCGTTTCAGTCTTAGTGTTATCGCAATGAAAGAGTCGTCGACTCTATTGATAACATCAAACAGACTTCAAAAGTCATAGTAATATCGGTTTAATAATTGAAATTCAATTATCAGATGAGATGAGATCAGGGGCTCATCTGTGATTGAAATGACTCGGCTCATATAGCGAGCCAAGTGTTGCCCCCTTTCGGCCGACGCATAGTCTGACGAATACGTAATGATTTTGTAACCAATGAAGGGATGGATTGTTGTGAGAGTCGATTGAATGCATTGAATGCAGTGAATGGCTTTCAATGGCTTTCACAGCAATAGAGTTGCCATAGATTTGAGTGACTTTTGAGTTGTGTTTTGTTTTGATCAAAAGATTTCAATTCATGTCAAAAAACGTTGCGTTAAATCATGTTTAATGTCTTGGGATGTGATTCGTGGCCACCGATGAAACAGTGTATCGATTGTCTCAATGAATAAATTACCGAAACTGATGCTCAAGTCGGGCACAGCCTGTAGTCAACAGTCTGGCCAACAGACGACTGGCCAACCAGTGCTCTCCCCGCACAACAACCCTAACCTGAATCACCCCCTGAGCCCCAACAGCACCTATGGGTCGGCGAAAGGCGTTTCACAGCCCTATTCGCCGCCGCCGTCGCCCACACACACGTCCAGCACATCCCAGGCCATTGTGGTCACACCTCTCCTGTCAGGCCCGGAACAGACGGCAGACCCCAATTGGCAGGCCTTCAAGAATAGTGTCCGCGAAAGGAATGCCGCGATGTTTAACAATGAGCTCATGAGTGATGTCCTGTTCCTCGTGGGCCAGAAGGGGGCCAATGGGTGTGAGGATCGGATCCCAGCCCACAAGTATGTGTTGGCCACCGGAAGCTCTGTCTTCTATGCCATGTTCTTCGGAGGACTCGCCGAAGAGAAGCCAGAGATCGAGATCCCAGACGTCGAGCCCTCGGCTTTCCTAACGTTATTGAGGTTTGAAATGACATAACTTTTTACATGACTTTGAAAACTATTTCACAATTTTGACCCAATTTTGACAAAAAGGAAAATATTTCTCAAATTTTCAGTGCATTTGAATTCAGTTTAAGTTTTATTCAATCAATTCCTATAACCAATAAATCATTGATTAAACGGATATTTGAATTAATTTTTATTTTTATTGATTTTTATATTTAATATTCATTTAAAACCCAAATATAACTCAAATTTCAATTTGAATTTTCGTCTAATATTTCAATAAATAATTTAAATACTTTTTGCAAAAAATGTCATATTTTGCAAATCTTAACCATTTATTGGTTTTTTGAACTAAATTTCAACAAAAATCTCAATTATAATAAAAATCTATTTTATTTTTGACCTAAAATTCAACTCTTTTTCAATGAATTTTAAGGCAAAAGAAAAAAATATTTAAGTTTTGGTTCAATTCATATAACAATAATTGCTTTGAATTCGTTCACAGTTTTTATTGAATTTCAATCACATATTTGTTAACAAATATATGAATAAATACTTCAAACAAATACTTAAACAAAACAAATATTCTTAACTTAAATGACCTCTTATTTAATGAACTCATTTAAAGAAGTATTGATTGTTCACAACAATCATACCATTGTCATACCTTCAAGGTCTTTCTTCAAGGGGTTTCTCAATCAGGTGTCGATTAAATAAATAAATAAATATTTTATAAAATGTTTGCCAAAAATAAAATGAAATTTTTTTAACAAAGCGTTTGATTCAAATGTGTTGACAGATATCTGTATTGCGATGACATCTGTCTCGAGGCGGACAATGTGTTGGCCTCACTCTATGCGGCCAAGAAGTATCTGGTGCCACACCTGGCCCGGGCCTGTGTCTCATACCTGGAGACGAGTCTCACCGCCAGAAACGCATGCATTCTTCTCAGTCAGAGTCTTCTGTTCGAAGAGCCAGACCTAATGCAACGGTGCTGGGAAGTGATCGACGCCCAGGCAGAGCTGGCACTGGCATCCGATGGCTTCGTCGAAATCGACTTTCAGACACTCGAATCGATTCTGAGTCGCGAAACACTTAACGCCAAAGAGGTTCTCAATTGAGTGACAAATGAATTGTTTTTTGTATTAAATGAAATGTTTTTTCATTCAGTTATCGATATTCTATGCATCCCTACTCTGGGCGAACGCCGAGTGCCAGCGCCTGGACATTGAGATCAATGCTGACAATCAGCGCAAAGTTTTAGGCAAAGCCTTGTTTTTGGTCCGCATTCCAGCCATGAGTTTGGAAGACTTCGCCAACGGTCCGGCACAGAGCGGTCTACTCACCCTTCAGGGTATGAATTGTTTTATTTGTTTTGTTTTTTATTGACAAAAAAACTCCAAAATTAACAGAAACGACAGACATATTCCTCAACTACACAGCAGATGTTAAGCCAATACTCCAGTTCCCAACGAAGTCACGCCTTGGCCTCAAAGTGCAGATATGTCGTCGCTTCCAGTCGTCTGCCTATCGGAGCAATCAGTGGCGATATAGAGGAAGATGTGATTCAATTCAGTTCAGTGTCGATAAACGCATTTTTGTGGTCGGGTTCGGACTCTACGGGTCGTCCAACGGCTCGGCCGACTATAAAGTGAAGATCGAATTGAAACGAATGGGGAAAGTGTTGGCAGAAAATCACACGAAGTTCTTCTCCGACGGTTCGAGCAATACATTCAACGTCTACTTTGAACATCCCATTCAGATAGAGTGCGACACATTCTACACGGCGTCGGCCGTTCTCGACGGCCAGGAGCTGAGCTACTTTGGCCAGGACGGGCTCACGGAGGTCACCATCAATGCCAATGTGACCTTCCAGTTCCAGTGCAGCTCCGACAGCACGAATGGCACCGGCGTTCAGGGCGGACAGATTCCAGAGATTATATTCTACTCATAAACTAATCTTTGGTTTTGTTTTTCATTCAATGTTTTAGTTTCTGTTGTTTTAACTGTTAGTCATTTTGTAAATAACTTTTAAATCAATTCAAATGTAATATTAATTCCAATAATCATTGAAATAGTTTTCAATTTAGTCATCGATGACATCAAGACTTGAAGACATTCTCAACTGTTTTCATAAATAATATAATTTTTTTATTTCAAAAACTATTGTAAATATTGTCTCAATTCTTATAAATTAATTCAAACTTTAATTTAAAAATAATAATAAAATTAAATTAAAACTTATTTTCACTTCTATTACATGTGAATTGAAATGACATATAAATTCTCATACAATTTGTACCCCTTTTTGAGCTATTGGTCAGTATTTGATTCACAAGTGATTTCAACATAAATTTTAGCTCATTTTTAGTCAAAAAAAGACAAAAAATCAATAAATTTATTGATTTTGCAAAACATTTGAGAAATAATAAAAAATATGTTTTTTTTTGTGTTAAATAAAAGACAAAATCATTGAAAAGTCATTGAAATAGTGTTAGAGTTTATGTCGTTTCGGACGACTCTCTAAGACGTTGAGGAACTTCCCTCTTGTCATCTCTCGGGCCTCTTCGAGACCCAACTGATAGGACAGGTTCTGCAACTCCTTCACCTTCTCGAGCAGTGCGGAAGCGGTCAAAGAGCCGAAGCCGTGCAACATATTCATGTCGTCCGGATCTAAGTCTGTCAGCCATTCAGAGGACGTACTGTTTTGGTCAAACAGTGGCGGCGAAGAGTTGGCCAAAAACTCGGTAACGCCTGGAACTGATTGAGACAAACATTGGTGTCATGTAATCATGGGATCAGTCGATGGCATACTCTGTTCGGGCCAGAGATCGGGTGACGCTCTGTCCAGACGTTCAGAACTCATGAGTAGGTCTTTGTCGAAATCGCTGCCATTGAAGACATTGAGATCGGGTTCTGATTGGGAAGTGATATGAAACGAGTGATACACTCGTGGTGTCTGTCAGTGAAAATGGTGGCAAACCTTGCATTGAATCCGTATTCGTCTGCGAATTGACATCATTTGAAGCCATTGTTTTGGACTTGAAATCATTGAAAACATTCATTGAATTTTCAAATCAACTCAACTTGTGTTCAAACACTCAAATCAATGCCTTTTGTATTACAATCTCTATTGAGTTCTCTGTCATAAAAAGCACTCAATTTTCGATATTTCAAAACACGTTTTGTATAACAAAGACGTTATTTATGTTTAGCTTTTGAATGAGTTTCACATATTTTGATGATTTGGACATTCATTTGATTCTGAAGTGAAGACCAATTGTCACATCATTTGATCCCATTTCACACACACACCGACAATGTCTGGAATGCCATCCTATGAGCCCTTTATCTCATCCACAATTTATCCACATTTAAGTCTACTGTCGCTAACAATCGGTGTCTTATTTATGGTAAGTAATCACTGTTCACATCCTATGACCACTTGTTGTGACCATTAATTGTCTCTCATCTAAGGCCTGGTTCTTCACATTGGAGGTGACGTCGAAGACATCTCGACATTTGGCCAAAGAGTTGATGACATCATTGATTGCCTCGACTTTTATTGGTTTCGGAACAGTATTCCTCTTATTGTCGGTCGGGATATATGTGTGACCAAAACACCCTTAAACCCAAAAATACCCCTTTTTTATAATAAGATTTAAATTAATATTAAATGTATTGAAAATCAAAACAAGTTTTCAATAAATAATTGTTTTTAAAGTCTTTTTTGTATTTTATTTCAAGTTTTAATACCCCTTATTATGGGTTATGTAACTAAAAAACAATTAAATTAAGGGTTTTTTCGAATTAAATAAAGGGTTTTATATTTAATTATAGAGAGATATCATATTTAATGGTCTTTTGAAAGAAAACCAAAAAATCTATAATTATATGAATTATATATTAATTAAATTTTGTTTTTTATATTTTTATTAATAAATTGTTAATTAATTCTTTGATGTCTTCTTCCAATCGATATCACATCTAAGGCTACTCTTCAGCGCCGACAGACATTTGTCTCTGTCCTCAACTGATGGCAAATCAAAGAGTTTCAGATAATTAAGATTTCTGTCGAAAAAAAACAATTTTTTTATGAAAAGTATTTGTTTTTTTCAATTGATATCTGACTTCAATTGCGTTAAAGACATGACTCCTCTGTCTGTGACACCAATACAGCTAACGATCTCCACATGTCTTAAGCTATCGCTACATAAGCCCAACATTTCGATGGCTTTGTCTTCGACATAACCATTGTTTTTGACAATGAATTTCTGCAATTCAGTCAAACCTTCTGTGAATCAGAGAAATGACATTTGAATGGATGTCTCGAATGAGTGGTAGATATGATATCAATACTGAGATGACTGAACCCGATGTGAGTGATGGACGAATCCGTGCCATCGATTTCGCTGATCTGATATCCTCTCAGCTCTTCGTTAGGCAATAGGTTATAGTCTTTGATCCAATCATTACTTTTAGACCATTTAATTGAAGCCCCGTTTTTGAGAAGCCATTCGGCGGCCGCCCTCTCGACCCCCACGGCCTTCACGCGGTCCGCGTCGGGCCTATGGGTGGGTGCAAAGAGTGGGGGACAGGCATTACAAGACATATTCACGTCAATGGCTTTCAATGTCTCACTGATTGAACACATTTATAATCCATTGCCAAAACTGTCGTTTATTTGACAGATATTTGGTTTTAATCAAACCATCGATTAATTTATTATTGAATAACATTTCTCAGTTTAAGTCCACTTTAAGCCCCTTTACATCAAAAAAAATATTTAGTGATAAATAAGTTATAAAATTTATATTATTTTTTGAACTAATTATTAAATTTATTCACAATTTATTTCAATAAAATTCACGCAAAAAATAAGTCATTAATCGCTTCAATAAATTAAAATTAATTTTTCAAAAACTATTTTATTTCAAAACTTTTTTTTATTTTATTTTATTTTAAACATAAATAAAATTTTATTTTTTACGTCTTGTTTACAGTATTTGAAAGGAAAGTACGCTTTTAGGCGTTCATACATCCCATCACAACATCTCATCCCTAAACCCATACCCCGATCGAAACCCCCTGTGCTCTGCAATAGTGAATTGATTTTAAAATAATTGTTTGATTTAATGTGAAATCAAAACAATAAAAACCCTTGAATTAAGTCATTATAATCTCCGCCCGGTTTTTGAAATCAAAAATAAAATATTTTATTAAAACATTTCATTTGAATATATAATTGAAATAAAATCATATTTTAGTAGTCATTAAAGTGTTTGGAAATATTTTTTACTTTTTGCCCACATTTCCAAAAACCAAAACCAAAAAAGTATTGAAAATATTTGTAATGAAAGTAATGTTAACTCAAATAGCAATCGAATAAACAGTTCATTAAAACTATTGATTTCAAATTGAAAACACGATATAACCAAAGGGGGAATTTTTGACGAAAATAATGTTTTTTCTTCAATTACTTTAAAACTGAGCAAAAAAAAAATAAATAAAAAATCTGAGATCCCTTTCCTCTGAGATTCCGTTCAAACGCTTTGTATCGCTTAGTATCTGATTGTAAAACACTTTTAGCATTGGTTTTGAAAAATTCAATTCATTGATGTCTTTTGTTTTTATTCCGTCCATCAGATCATAGCATAAGAGCATACCTTAAGAGCATATCATTTAAAATTCAATCCATTAATAGAAAGTTCAGACAAACGCCAGAATCAAAGAAATGAACAAAAAATTCTGTAAAGAAAAACATTTAAAGAATTGAATAATTAATTAAAAATCAAAAAAATATGTAAAATAAAAGTCGTGTAAAAGTGTTTGGCCGTCAAAACGGGTCCCAAACCTCACCCTTTCATATGGTATGAACGCTTTCGATTGCATTCAAGGCGTCTGTGATAATGAAGACCTTGAGGTCGATGTGAGACAAGCCTTTCGTTGGTATGAGAGTCGGGGCTGTAATGATGGGATGACGTAAAACACGTGAGCAGACAATCAGTATATATATAGTGACCGCAACTCTCGGATCAGTCACTTCATTATCATTGAATTCAACGCCGAATCTCAAATCTCAACCAAAATGAAATCGTTTGCACTTTTGGCCGTCGCTATCGTTGTCTGTGTGGACGCCTTCCCCTCACATGTCAACACCGGCTCCTCATCCGTCTCCCGATCCGATGACGTAAGTCCTCATTCGTAATGTTAAATATTTTTCGACTCCTAAACCTAACCGTCCTTTAGGGTCACGGAAACTATGCCTTCGCCTACAAAGAAGATCACGCAAGCGGTGGAACCACCAGACAAGAGAAGGGAGGAAAGGGATACGCAGCTGGCTCATACACACTCAGAGATCATGACGGCCGACACCGAGTGGTCAACTATGTCGCCGACGCTCACGGATTCCGCGCTGATATCAAAACCAATGAACCCGGAGTTGACTCCAAGGAAGACCCGGCTCATGTGTCCATCAATGGAGGAAAAATGATTGCTTTCGCCGAACCCATCGCCTATGCAGAGCACGGCGCCAAAATGGGATGGGCTGGCGCTGAGGGCTATGGCTATGGCAATAACAATGGCTATGGCAATGGCTATGGCTATGGTGGTGGCTATGGATACGGACACGGACCCAGTGGCTCATATGGCGTGGACATCAAACACGCTTCATATGCAGAACCCGCCAAAGTTGTCGTCGCCGCACCCATGCATGGCGGGTACGGATACGGCAAGTGGTAATCAAACAGACATTTCGTTTAGGCTTTTGTTAATTACATATTAATTATAGAAATTATAATTAGTTTTAATATATGTCTTCAATTCAGTTCAGTTTGCGTTCAAAACGGTTCTTAAAATCAGTTTTGTATTTATGTCTTTAATTGCCTTTTCGTCACATTTTTATACAATCTTTCGTTCAATGATTTGTTTTATGAAAATGTAATCATATTTAATAAATGTGTTCAACAGTTTATAACCATTTTCTTCAGTTATTTATTCAAACACATTGTATGTGTTTTTTTCTTTTATATCCCTTTCCTTGCAATCAATAAACCGCTGACATTTACGCGCATTTGAATAAAGTTTTTATTTTATTTTTAACCTTAAGGGGGAAATCATATTGAAAATGAAACTTAAATAAAGTGTTGAAGAATTTGCTTATAAAAGGCGTTGTTTAGCATAAGAGAAATAAATGGTTTAATCAATCATTAAAAGCATTGCAAACAACAAACCAATCACTCTATGGCTTAACTATAGATATAATTATCTGAATATAAAATGCTTTGAATTTCGAAGATTTGTTTGAATGCGAGAAATGTTTGAAAACAAAACAAAAACTATTTATTTCTCAATTGTTTTTCGCATACATTTTGCAAATTGAGGTCGAATTCAAACTTTTGATCGTTTGATGAATGCGTTAATGCATTGAAAAATAAAATTTTTATTTAAAAATTAAAAATAAAAATAAAAAATACTTTTATTTTAACAAATGTTTAGATTCATTGAAAAGTCGTTTCATTTGAATAACAGATAATTAAATGTTTTCGTGATTTGAAGATAACATCAAAAACATAACCCTTGAAACCGAAGACCGAATGGAGTGAAGACTCACTCACTTCATGACTGGGAAATTAGTGGCAGATTTGTCCGAGTGATACTCAGGTGACCACAACTGAGTCACTGTCTTGATTTGGGTGTAGAAGTTGAGACCCTTTGAGAGGAATGTCACACAATGTCATCAAAAGTCATTTTAAGGGTTATTTCGAGGAATAAATACCGCTTTTCCGTAGAAATTATAGTCACCCAAAAATGAACCCCGACTTCCGGTGAATGAGAACATAGGAAGTGGTACAGGAATGGGAACGTTCACACCGACCTGTCCGACATCGATCTCTTGGGTGAACTTTCTGGCGGTGGAGCCATTGGTGGTGAAAACAGCCGTTCCGTTGCCATAAGGGTTGGAATTAATGAGTTTTATGGCGTCGTCTAAAGTGTCGACACTGAGTGTCAACAAAACTGGTCCAAAGATCTCTTCTCTATAGCACTCCATATCCGGGCGCACATCCGTCAGAATAGTGGGTCCGACAAAGTTTCCCGACTCAAAGCCGGGCACTTTAATACCCCTTCCGTCGAGTGCTATTTTGGCGCCTTCTTTGACTCCACTCTCAACTAAAGAACATATCCTTTGCTTCGATTCGGGCGAAATGACTGGCCCTAAGTCTGTGTGAGGTATGTGTCCGGCGTTTACTTTCAATTTCTTCGCTCTTTCGACCAAATCTTTGATCCATTCCTTCGATTCGCCGACGAAGACAGCGGTGGACAAAGCCATACATCTCTGTCCGGCGGCACCGAACGCAGCGCCGGCCAATTGATTGAGTGCGTGATCTTTATTGGCGTCGGGCATAATTACGCCATGATTTTTGGCGCCCATATTTGACTGGACTCTTTTGCCAGACTTCGACCCCCTGTCGTATATATACTTTCCCGCGATATCGGAACCGACGAAAGAAATCGCTTTTATCTTTGGATTATCGCAAATGAAATCCACGGCTTTGTGTTGGCCATGGATCACATTGACGACACCTGGAGGCACACCCGCCTCCTCCAGTAAGCCCACTAGAATCATAGCAGCGCCGGGATCTCGTTCTGAGGGCTTCAACACAAACGTATTTCCACAGACAATAGCCAACGGAAACATCCAAAGGGGTATCATTGCAGGGAAGTTGAAGGGAGTGATGCCTGGAATGGCCTGTCGTTAAGGGTTTGGGTCAAAGAGATTGGGTTTGGCCTACAATACCGGCACAGATGCCTAATGGCATGCGATAGGAGAGTGTGTCCATGTCTTTGGCAATCGATGGCAACGTCTCTCCCAAAAGAAGTGAAGTCACACCACAGGAGTGTTCGACCACTTGTAGGCCACGGAAGACATCGCCCTCGGCGTCGATTGTGGTCTTTCCCTGTTCTTCGGTTATGCTATCCGTCAGTCGTTTCTGTCAAACAATATGTCCACAAATGAAGACAATGAGACAATTGATGTCAAAAGACGAACCATATTTTGTTTAATGAGTGCCTGAAGTCTAAACATTGTCTGTTGTCTCGTCAGTACGGAAGTGGTTGACCACGTCTTGAAGGCAGTGTCGGCCGCACTCACAGCTGATTCCATCTCGGAATCAGTGCTTTTGGGCACTCGTGTCACCACTTCATTGGTCGCCTAAGACATGGGATCAGAAATGAGTGGTCAGTGACGAAAAAGGTGACAAAGAATGAGATTTTACAGGATTTTTGACTTCAATCCAATCACTTGTTTTGGATTCAATGAACTTTCCATTTATGAAGAGTTTTGTTGTCCTCTAAAACACAATCAAATCAATTATCTTCAGCTCAGAAGGCATTGAAGCGATTGTTTTTTACCACATTTGATGACAGATATCGAAGTGATTGAAGTTTTGGACAAATATTTGATTTAATTAACAAACTATTTATGAAATGCATTTCAGATGTGATTTAATTGTATTTAAAGTCCAATTCCTTTGGCCTTCAATTCATATATTATGTGACTATTAATTGGCGTCGAATTCAAGGCTAAAGAATTTGAAACACATTTAGAACTGAATTGTGTTTACGACAAACAGATGGCATTCAATGCATTCAATCCATTCATTCACTGTTTTAGTGGTGAAAGAGTTGACCAAAAGTTTTAACCAAAAGTTAATCATTTGTTAATTAAGTGATTATTTAATGAGAAATAAAAGTAAATTTTTTCTGTATTTTTCAAAAACATTTCAATTGTTTTTCTTTTGTTAAAACTTTTGTCGAATTTTTTTCCGTAAAACTTATTAATGAAAGTTTGGATAATATGAGCGCAGATGTGATTGGGGTTCAGTCGAAGGAGTACTTCCAGACATCGGTTTCGATGCCTTCCCTGATGTGGTCGATGAGCGCCTTCCGTCTGAGCTGACAGTAGTTGCTTGAGTGCAAAACCCGGGACCGAATATCGCGGTCTTCGTCGACATTCAAATCCTTCTCCAAATACTCTGAAAGAGTTTCGACAGCTTTTTGGAGATCTCTTTGATTGTCCTCAAAGATGTCCAACTGGGGTATGGGTCGAGTATAGTAGGCAAACACATACGTGTACATTAGGGTCTGCCGGCAACTGCACAGCACCTCCACTGCCTGTGCCATGAACTGCACCTCAACCCACGTCATGCCGAACCTGTCCTGCATTTGATTCATCTTCGCCTTAACGGTGTTCTTGAGCTCATTCTCAAACTTCAGGCTCTGTTTGTGATTCATAAACCGTTGCCAATAAAACATAAACCTTTCCAACTCTTTTCGGCCATCGCTTTGACTCTCTTTCATCTGCTTTGCCTTCGATTCCTTATATCGGTTGCAGTTGTAATAACTGGTCCCGTGTGTTGTCCACGACTCCAGACATACCCAACAGAACTCATACTTGCATTTAATGCTCCGACACGTCATGTGATTACAGCCGCCGTTCTTCTCGATTGTGGTCCGACATTTGGGACACTCCTTAGTGTTGGTGACGATCCAATTGGCTGTCTTTCCATCGAGTCGTTCGGCGTTATTTCCGGCGGACTTTTTCATCCACTGTCGGAGTAGTTCGCAGTCAATGGGCTCGTGATTGTCTTCTCCGCACCCGAAGCATATCTGTGCCCCACAGACACAGGTGACGGGTTGGGAGTCTCTCGTCTTCACACTGAATGCGTGCAAACAGTCAGGTTTGGGACACCAACGGAGCAGTCGATTGCTCTCGACATAGGAATCGGTGGTCAGTCTCTGGTATTTGATTCTTACATTTGGCTCAGACACCAACTCGAGGAACTGGTCGTCATCTACGACAACGTTGCAGTCGGTTTGGGCGCATGTAATCGAAGACACGTTCCCCTCAGACATGACTTTAGTGGTGAGGTATTGATTCCAACAGCCTTTGCAGTAGTCGTGACCGCAGTCCAAACCGAACAGCGCTTTGATGTCCACTTCTGTCAAACAAATCAAACAAATATTGTTCTTATGTTTGACCGAAAGCCGGAGTCTTTTGCTCTGACGGGACGTCGTGTTTGCCTTCAAAGCGATGCCAACTTCGCTGAACAGTTGGTCCTGATTGGTGTCGAAGAGCTGTTCCAACAGCTTCTGTGTATCCCATTTAAAGTACTTCAATAGTGTCCGTATGATTGGGGACGGCATGTGAATGACGGCCTTCACCTCTTGGATCCGTTCCTGCATTTGCTTCACTATCTGTGCGATTGTCAGCACTTCGTACACAAACTCTTGGGTTGTCTTCTGTTTGCCGAACTTCTCGTCGAAACTCATCGACAGCTCTATATCTGAATCAGTGATCATGTCTTCCATATCACTGTCCTCTTCATTCGTGTCAGCCATCAGCGAATCCAACACTTAGTGGTAATCAATGAAAACAGTCTTCACTTATAAACGAATTGTTTGAAAGATATTTGAATTGAAAGCAAATAATGAATAAAATTGAAATTCACGTGAATTTCGGTTTTGAATCGATTTGTGGTCTCTTTGACGCCATCGACAGTAGTGTTCACTTCTCACTACAATCTCTTAACCAAGTCTTCAAACAATTGAAAAACTTTTTGAATTGACTTTCATTTTGAATTTTTAGTCAAATTTCTACAAATAATGACTTTATTTGTTAACTCACTTCAGATAATGTCATAATTGTTGGCAAATATCTATCAATTGGTTGAGGGTTCGGACGAGTAGTGGGTGTCCGAATACCCCAGTGCTTTCATAGGGTGCTTATAGTTAACAATTCAGATAACAATCACTTATTTCTATGTCTTTAATACTTGTGTTGTTTTGAAATGTTTGTCAAAATCATTGAAAAGTCTTTCAATACAAATGTGTGTCTCAATTATCACCGAATGTCCCGGCATTTAAAGGTCTCTTCGACTCGGCTTAAGTGCATAACTAAGACTACATGTGCTTTCAATCACTCAATCCAGTAGTGAATGGATTTTTCTGGAAGTTTTGTGCCAATACTTATATAACGTTACGATATTTCAGACATTATTGTCTCATATGATGTGAAATGCAATGCATTTATCGTTGACTTTTACCTCACTTTTTGCGTAACGTCTTTTGTGAACGTCTTCAAAGTGTTTGTTATTAAGTGACTCAAAGACTGTGTTTTGTCTTCATTTGGTTTGCAATCATTTGCTATCATTAATAGCATTAGAGTTAATCTGAAGATCAAAAGATGGCTAAATGGGGTGAAGGAGATCCGCGTTGGATAGTGGAGGAGAGGCCGGACGCGACCAATGTGAACAACTGGCACTGGTATGTTATACCTGTCCACCGGAACTCATATTACCATTAATTTGAATACGATTTGTATGTCCAGGACTGAGAAGAACGCGAGTCAATGGTCTAAAGACTATGTGAATCAGCTGTTGATAGGTCTGGAGATCGAGGAACCGGGCGTTGGGTTGTGTCGGGTGACGAGTGTCGACGCCATGGATGGCGAGGCCGTCGCCAACAACCGGAAGGGGAAACTCATCTTCTTCTATGAGTGGGTCCTTAAGTGTGTTTGGGTCGGAAGACTCCACGGCTCCGAGGTTGAGGTGAAGGGAACGGTAGATGTGCCCAACCTTAGCGAAGAGAACAGCGCCGAAGAAGTGGTTATCGATATCAGTGTCGACGGTTCCGACGATTTCAACGCTGAGATACTTAAGGATGTGATGCGAAACAGAGGAACGGATGTGATTAGACAACAGCTCAAGAAGTATATCATTGGTCTGAGGGATGAGTTCGCGAAGGATATGATTAAACCATCGAAACTGATCTCCGATAATATCAATGCCTTTCAAACTCAAAGCCAAACTAAAGGCACGGAAAAGAACTTAAGTTCAGATCAGATCAAGTCTTCGTTCAATGGTTTCATCGATAAACCAAAAGAAGTGTTTAGTAACGAAACGACATCACTGAAGATGACGGAAGAGCTCAAGTGTACGGCCGAAGAGTTTTATCGTTCGCTGACTGAAGTAGATCTGGTTATGGCGTTCACGAGGAGTACGGCTGTCATCGAAGCACAGGTCGGAGGAGTGTTTAAGTTCTTCGACGGAAACATAAGCGGAATATTCACTGAATTAGTGCCCAATAAAACCATTCGTCAGAACTGGAGATTCAAGGCCTGGCCTCCGGACCACTACTCGGATGTGACCATTGAGTTGGACCAGAAGAGCGACTGCACGGAAGTGACTGTCCGACAGACAGGTATCCCTAAGCATGACTTCGACCGAACTGAGAACGGGTGGAAATACCATTACTTTGAATCACTCAAACGCACCTTCGGTTTCGGCGCTTCCCTTCTCTAATAGTTTTATGTTTTTTAATTTAAAACAAAATTTAGTTTCAAATTCAAATCCCTTTATATTTGTGTAAAGTTTTTGTACAGTTTTTCTCATTATTTAAAAACAGTTATAATTCGAAACATTCGGTAAAATAATAGTATTTTTGTCTTAAATCGAAATCACTTTAAAATGAAATGATTTTATCATTTGTTTATGAAAAATGAATTTCAATAAAATTTTTTAAACAAATGAAACTTAAATTAATTTTAAATATATTTTTATAAAATTGATTCAAAGCCCAAAGTGTTCTTCAAATTGTTTGTCAGTTATGACCCCTTTCTTCAACTTCTTCACCATCTTTGCATCACTGGCCAACTCATCCATTTGCAACTGATTGATGAACTCCTTCTTCTGTTTGCCCTTAAGTTTGGTCTTTTTGATGAGTGAATGTGTTTTGGATTCAACTCTTTTCACATATCTTTCTTTTGGATCTTTTGTCAAAAAGTTTTCATTTTTATAATTCTTAGCAATTCTTATATCTTCTGCAGTGGTATTGAAAGGAGTGGTGCTTTTCTTCCTATGCCTCAGCTCAGGCATCGATGGCATCTTCAGCAGTGCATAACTATTGGCCAAATCGTTGATATCAAGCGTTTTATACAAGATATTAGACATACAGTGCTTTGAACTATAGGTTCGGATGAACGCCACGAATGACTGCATTCCCAACTCATAACAGGTCTTGTCTTTTCTGGACTCCATTTTCATCGAATCAATCAAACGGTTCTTGAGATTGGGATCAACTGTGAATGTGGGCTCGAATTCGTTGAGTTGTAATGACTTCGAGTGACACAAATCAATGAATTCCCGTTCATTTGGTAACACAAACACAAGTGATTTGCCGTTCCCTCCGACCTGATGGCCAGACCGTCCGCACCGGTGGATGTAGTCCTCTATAGTGTTGGGCAAATCCAAATGAAAAACCCAATCGACTTGTGGTATATCAACGCCACGACTCATAACGTCTGTACACAAAAGAAGACCACTTTTGCTTTGTCTGAATCTATCGAAAATCTTTTGTCTCTTTTTCTTCAATTTTCGATGAATTTTCAAAATAACAAAACTTTTTGACTCTTTGCTCAAGAATTTAGTGAAAGGTCTTTCAAAATAGTTCACTTGAGCGCAGGTCGACATAAAAATCAAGTACTTTGAGTTGAGATCTCTTTTGACAAACTCTATAATAAACGCCAATTTCTGACCGAAAGACTCGAGACATAAATAACTGTTTTGTAGATTTTGAGGCATTTGTAGACAATAGTCACTTCCGGTCCGTTCGACGTTCTTCTCATTGATCACAATCTTAACCGGATTTCTGAGTCCGGCTCTAATCAGTTGATCCAATTTGTTGGTCTGAGTGGCGGAGAAGAGTCCAGTCCTTCGCTGTTTCGGCAGATAAGACAATATAGTGTTGAGTGCGGTATCGAAACCAAGACTCAGTATGAGATCCGCTTCGTCTAAGACGAACACTTCTAAGCACTTCCGGACCTGATTGGACAAATGGTGGCATTTGTCTAACATATCACAGAGTCGTCCCGGGGTTGAGATGAGTATATGTGCGCCAAAAGACATGTACCGATCGATGTCTTGGACGACATTCGTGCCGCCCATCAACAGCATTGTCTTCAGTGGTATGTCTTCGTTGTCGGCGACGAAATGGTTGAGCACTTCGTGTATCTGTTGGGCCAACTCTCGGGTCGGACTCACGACAATCGCACCGACGTCTGAGTCGTTCATCGTATCGTCTTTTGCTTTTCGCAGAAGAAGTTCAATGATTGGTATAATGAATGCCAATGTCTTTCCACTTCCGGTCACGGCTTCGACGGCACAGTCTTTGTTGGCGATGAACAGAGGAATGACAGCCGACTGGACGGCAGTCATCCGCCCGAACCCAAACGTCCTCTCAATCACATCTATTATGGCTTTGTTCACATTCAGTGAACTCCACGACAAAGACATGTCTTCTTGTCTTTCAATGGATTTAATAATTAAGAGAAAAAAATGTTTTTTTTGTCGCTAAAAATGAAATGAAATAAATGTGAAAAAAAAGTTGTTTTCATTGACTGAACAACACGTGAGTCGAGTAAACACAGCTCTCAAGAGTTGTCCATAAACTACATGTCATTTATAATCGGAAAACTTTTTTGTGAATCAAATGAAACAATGCCTGAACTGAAGGGTTATATTCTTGATATAAGTCCACCCTTTGATAGAAATTCTTACTTTCCATCACTAAAAGGCTATTATATAATGAGTTTGTTTGCACTGAATCTCATATTCAGTATCTCTTCATTGACTATGGATTTAATAACCGTTGTGTTAGTCAAGAGTAAAGTCAAACAAATGATAAACCAATGAAACAATCATTTAATGATTACTTCAATAACCAATCAATGGTTTACTTATCGAAAAAACACTTTCAATTGATATAAAAATAAAACAATTAATGAATTATAGTTTAGACCAAAGAAACTGAGCGTTGATTTTGAAGTAAAAAATGAATTATTTCTTAAATTATAGTTTTATTGTATTTTTGGCAAATATTTTTGGTTTGTATTCAAGTCATTGAAAATATTTGTTCTAAACTTTAGTTTAAATTTATTGCTTATCAGTCGATGGGAGTAATCCCTGTTCTCCAAGAGATTATGGAAAGGGAAGCACTGTATGTGTCTGTAATGCCACTTATTGCGATACTTTGGATCAGATCATTAAGACACCGAAAGGGGTTGTCATTAGTTTCGAGACCAATAAAAGTGGCAAAAGATTTGAGAAAAAGTCATTAAAATTCACAAATATTTCTTTGAATTCATTATCAAGTGATGGAAAGACGGTTGAAATCAACCGAAACACTAAATACCAAAAGATCATAGGCTTTGGCGGCGCCTTCACCGACGCCGCGGCCATCAATATATTGGGTTTAAACCCTTCAATGTCTGAACGTATTATTAATGACTACTACTCTGAAAATGGTTTGTCGTATTCGATGGGAAGAGTTCCCATCGGCGGCAGTGACTTCTCCACCAGAAAGTACACTTATGACGATTCCAGTGATGAAGACTTAGAGCTAAAACATTTCAAACTAACGGACGAAGACTTGAAATACAAAGTGATTATAGTTTTAATAGTTATTCAAATATTCTTTAAAATCATTTCAATCTTAGATCCCATTAATAAAATTGGCTCTGAATGTGAGCTCAGGTATAAGATTGTTCGGCAGCCCTTGGAGTGCACCGGCATGGCTGAAGACCAACAATGACATCGCTGGGAACGGCAGTCTTAAAGGAGATCCGGGAGATAAATATCACAAGTCTTGGGCACAATATTTTGTAAAGTAATCACTGATTGAATGGTCTGTTAAAAAGTGTTAATTATTTGTCATATTTTTTATGAAGATTTCTAAATGAGTACAAAAGCAAAGGAATTGACTTCTGGGGCATAACAGTGCAGAACGAACCAAATGATGGAGAAATACCTCATTTCACCTTCAATTGTATGGGCTTTACTGCTCAACAGCAAAGAGATTTCATCGCTAAAGACTTGGGGCCGGCGCTCAAAGAGGCCGACTATGGCGTGGATAAACTAAAGCTAATGATGTTTGACGATCAGCGCCCGTTCCTCAACAGTTGGGCCAAAACCATACTCTCGAATGATTCGAGCGCTCAATACATATCGGGAATAGCCTTCCACTGGTATCTCAATTCTGTCAGTTCTGCCACAGAATTGGATAAAACAAATGAAGAATTTCCAAATGTTTTCCTATTAGCGACTGAGGCGTGCGAAGGGGCCAACCCTTTCGAGGCCGAGAAGGTGTCGTTGGGCAGTTGGGATCGGGCGGAGACATACGCTTACGATATAATGGCCGTAATTATCATTCGCATTGAATTCCAGTGAATATGAACTCAATTCGTGATCTCTTTATAGGATTTACAGCACTTCACCACAGGTTGGGTGGACTGGAATCTGGCTCTGGATGAGAAGGGAGGACCGAATTGGGTCAACAATTTCGTCGACTCTCCCATTATCATCAATGCCTCGGCCAATGAGTGGTACAAACAGCCGATGTATTATTCTTTGGCACATTTCACCAAATTCTTAGCGCCTGACTCACAGAGGGTCCACACAAACGACTCGGGCGTTCAAGTGCTCGAAACAGTTGTCTTTGATATACCGAATGGCGGAACAGTTCTGATAGCACTGAACCGCTTGAATGACGACATTCCCCTTACGATAATTGATCCCAAATCGGGTTCTTTGAAAACAACTGTTTCTTCGCATTCAATACAAACTTATGTTTGGTTTCAATGATTTCAATCAATTGTCAAATGTTTTCATTTGTGGCCAAAAGTCTTAAGACAATAAAAATGAAATTAATCACAAATTGTTGTGTTTAATCGGAAAGACCCGGGGCTTACATACCGGGCCATTCAGTTGTTTGTTGACGTCATTTGTGGACAGCGTTTGGGACACAAAAAAGCAATCCATTTGTCGACAAAGAAGTGAAACAAACATCACATTCATTGAGACGATTGAAGTCCACAACCATTGAATCGGTTATTGAGTTCCCGTGAATCCCGTGGACAGGCATTATCTGCAGCAATGATGACAGCACTGGCATATGATGGACACTCTGCCAAACGGATCAAAACAGACGAAGTAAGCCATCGATTGTCTCATTGTGTCGTTCAATGACATTGATTGTAATGATTGTCTCATTTGTTGATCCCTTGCCACTCGAAGGACCGGCAGTTCAACCAAAACCCCAATTATTTCGGTCATTCAAACTCGAGATATTCAAACCCAAACCGGTATTTATGACCATTTGATGACTTGATTTCATTTCACCACTTCTTCACTAATGACAACAATTGACAATTGATTTGCATTTGAAGGCATGGGTGGGAACGGGTTGTGGACAGTCAGCCACTACTCGGTTGTCAATTGTTTTCATTTTTATTTCAAAATTATTTTCATTTTTTAATTACAAAAATATTTTTAAATTTAATTTTATTTATAATTTGTTGTAATCTTTTGGCGCCCGACATATGAGACGGGACTGGAGTTTAGGAATAGCTATCATTTCCTCCAATAACGAGAAAATGTTTGTTATATAAACTTTTTGATTGTTTTTTATGTCTGAAAACCCCCTGATTTGTGAATGAGATTTGATTGAGATATTGGTTGTGGTTAAGGAAGACAGCAATGAATCTGACATTTGCTGTGAAAACGATTGAAAAAAACAAGTTTTTTATATTAAAAAATTAATTGAATTTTGTGTTATGTAATGAAATGTTGAGGAACGGGATCTCTGTTCAGGTTTTTGTAGTTTCCACTCAAATATCTCTTCAATGAATACTTTCGACTAAATAATGAAAAAAAAACTTTTTGAAAAATATTTCGTTTGCTTTCAAACAAGTTCTTCAGTAAAGACATTGAAATATAAGTTTAAATTTGAATTAAAGACAAATTGTTTGCAAAATATATATGTATTGAATGTCTAAAGACATGGCAGACAATGGTGTAGACAATGGTCTCTATATTTGGCATCAATTGAATGCTTTCATCAAATATCGATTGAATGATAGCAGCAATGAATGCAAAATTGATGACAAAGTGTATTCACCCCTAAATCAATGCCATCCACTCTTCACACACACTCCCAATGTCTCGATAGGTGTCTTCACTTCAATCAATTGTAGACATAATTCAAAAACAATTACTTTTGTTAACAATTATATCAAAAATTTGTACGAATTTTGTGAATAATTTGTTTGAATTGTTATCAATATTTCGTTAACCGATTCGTGTGTTTATAGAGACGACGATCGCGTAAATCACGTACTGTTGATAACAGTGATAAACCCCGCGTATCCGATCACTTGTGTAAGTGTCTGTTCCTTCCTTTCCCTAACGATCACTCATTCATTGGATGCCTTTATATAGGATGTAATCAATCAGATCTGTTCTCCTTCGGGAAAAGTGTTGCGAATCGTTATATTCAAGAAGAATGGCGTTCAGGCTATGGTTGAGTTTGATTCGGTGGAGTCGGCCAAACGGGCCAAACAGGCCCTCCACGGCTGCGACATCTACTCGGGCTGTTGTACTCTTCGTATAGAATATGCAAAAGTAAGCCATCGATCGACCGATGCCTTGATTAATGTGTTTCCTGTGTCTCATAAACAGCCGACGCGTCTCAACGTCTACAAGAATGACAACGAGAGCTACGATTACACGAATCCCACTTTAGGTGAGTTTTGGCATTGATTTTGACAGTAGTGTTAACTCATTGACAGCTTGTAATCAAACCATAAAACCAACAAATATTCAATATTTCCAACAAATCCAAAATCACGTCAAATTCACTTCGAATACATTTAACGCCATTTAATATCAAATTAAAAAACTTTTTCAACTCTTTTGACTCAAAAAACACAAAATCATTATTAATATTTGAGTTAAAATTAATTTCAAACATAACTAACGAGTCATTCATTTCACACGAGTCGGTAAACAATAATTTTTGGCAATTTTTATGACAAAAGGACAAAAAATTAGGAGAAATAGTGAGTGATTGCCAACAAAAAAGTACCGCAAATAATATGCAATTGTTTTTCACAACAATTACATTAATATCTAAAACAACATCAGTTCTGAAGACATCAATTCACGTAAAATACAGAGAAATATCACGACAAATGAGAATCGATTGATGTGTTTAACTGTTAATCATATGAACAGGCATTTGTCGGGTGGACGACAACACCATTTGGACCTGTTTTTGGATTAAGTATTGCCTGATTTTGGGCTTAATTTGATGTCAATGGCTCTGAACGACTCAATGATATTAGCCATCAATAGTACACATAGTTTTCAAATGATATTCCTTTTCATGACGTCTTGTATTAATTGAATCCATGTTTTAGGTAAACCGTGCGATAGGCCGGCGCTCTTGACTGAGCCCAATGCCCGTAAGTGTAGACAAAGTCATTGATTTTTTGTCAATCAATTGTTTTGGACATTAATTCGGGCGCAGATATGATGGGCGGAGACGCCAGAAGTCAAAGTTCAATGACAGCTCCACATCCAGGCGCTTATGCACCTGAACACCACGACGCCTACCATCACGATGGCTATGGTCGTCCCCCTCCAGCTCCTGCTCAACCATACATGACTGACCCTTATATGCAACCGTCAGACCCGTTAGTAATCGATATGAAGATATTATTCGAAGATTTCATTTGAAAATTCAAAATACAGTTACAGAGACGGACGACAACCACCCGTCTTGGCTTCGGCACCTGCTCCTGGATATGGGCCTCCGCCTCCCGGTGCAGCCCCTTTGATCGGCGGTCCTGGTGGACCTCCACCCCCTCAAGGTGCTCCACAACAGGGCGCTGTTATGATGGTCTATGGCTTAGATCACGAAAAGATGAATTGCGACCGAATTTTCAACTTGTTTTGTCTGTTCGGAAATGTCGTTCGAGTCAGTCCTTCAACACTTGCAGTGATTATTGAAATTGAATTGAATTTTTAAATTAAATTTTAGGTTAAGTTTCTAAAGAGCAAAGAGGGCTGTGCTATGGTTCAGATGGGAGATGCCGTCGCTGTGGAGCGATGTCTGAGCGCATTGAATAACATAACATTCTTTGGCCATAAAATGCAATTGAGTTATTCAAAGCAGGCGTTCCTCAACGATGTCCAACAGCCGTTCGATCTGATAGACAACACCCCGTCGTTCAGAGACTTTATGGGCAACCGAAACAACCGGTTCACTAACCCCGAGGCGGCCTCCAAGAACAGAATCTCTCCGCCGGCAAAGGTATTGCACTTTTTCAATGCCCCGCACGGAGTGACCGAAGACGACATCATGAATATATTCAAGAACAATTCACTAGCCATTCCCAGCGCCGTCAAGTTCTTCCAATCAAAGAGTGAGTCCTCAACTCATTCGCAATGAGATCGTTGTCAATGTCTATGTGTTGTCACACCCTATCTATAGCCGAACGGAGCTCTTCGGGTCTGATCCAGTTTGAGAGCGTCGCCGAAGCCATGGAAGCGTTGGTGCTCTGCAATCACGTGTCTATTCCTAATCCGAGTCAGTTTTGAGTTTGATTTCTTTTAAGGCAATGAAAAGTAATTTATTTTGTCTTTTGCTGTCATTTCAAAACAGGCGGAAAATTCCCGTTTGTTTTCAAACTGTGCTTTTCGTCGACGGGTTCGCGATTCTAACCATTCGTTCATAACTTAATATAATTGTGTTTTACATGAGATTTGAGTCAATGTTCAGTAGTTTTGACTATTTATAGCTCAAGACTTAATTGTCTTTATTTATGGTCTGATTTAAGACATTTAGAGTCAATAGTAAATCAACGCTCGATTTGAGATAATCCGTCAATTGTCTGCAATCATGTATTTGTTCCGAACTCTTGAGCCGATCGGACGCCCATCCGATCTTATGGCCGACAATTGTGGCCACTCTTTGGATGTCGTCTCTATTTAAGTGAATGTCGTCTCGATGTCCACTTTTGGCTTCATTTGCGACCTCTTCACTCATTTCGCAAACATTTTCATTCAATGTCTTTATCTCTAAAAACATATTTATTGTATTTTTCACTAAAATTGGATTTATTTCAATAAATACTTACTTT
This sequence comes from Quadroppia sp. Gr-Ori-00064, assembly GCA_034700825.1. Lineage (NCBI taxonomy): Eukaryota > Metazoa > Arthropoda > Arachnida > Sarcoptiformes > Quadroppiidae > Quadroppia > Quadroppia sp. Gr-Ori-00064. The sequence continues at coordinate 8,973 of JAQIXR010000030.1, read as the reverse complement.
TTTGACCCGAAATGACATCGATTTCATTGCAGTAAATACAATAAGTGTCTGAAGATCTCGTCCTCATTAGCGGTGTCTATGGTATAGGTTTTGACATCATTTCAATCAATGTTTTGTTTATTTAAAATCAATTCAAATAATATTAAATACTTGACAACAATGACAACAACTGTCCAAAAGTGTGTATCCTTTCAACAGATAAGAGCCCATAATCTTCGCCACTCTATCACTGTCTTCACTCTTTGATGACATGTTTTAATCGTATTTTAAACACAATTTAATATTCAATTCAAATGTTTTTAATTGTATTTAATTTATAATTCAAATTAACAATACATTTAATGAAAGAACTATTCATAAATAACGTAACATTAGTTGTGAAAGGGGTCTACCATTTAGTGCAGTCCAACACAAACTCAATCATTGAAGGGATTGAGAGTTATTGTAACGTAATGTCTGAATGACTTCAAAGGCATAACTGTTGACATCCAGTGTTTGATGTGATTTGTGAACACATTTTTGAAAAATTGTTTCTCTAATGACATGTGTTTGAAATGGTTTTGTTTATTGTTTTAAATTATAATTAATTGTAATTAACATTGACTTACAATAAGTGATCACAAGATGTATCCGAACCGCAGGCCACAGACCAGCCGTTCCCCATATGACAGCTCATTGGGCTTTAGGTCTCAATTGTTTCAAATGTCTTCAAATGTGAATCAAAACAATCAATCGTTTGACAACTCTTTCAAAAAGTCATTTAATATGTAATTATAATGTCTTTTAATGCTATCGACCACTGAGTGATGTGTTGTCTTTGTTGTGTCCACAGCTTCGAGACATCCCTGGCCTCAACGGGCACTCAATTGAGTCAATCGGCGCTAATCAGCCAAACCTCGTACCACACCCTCAAACTATACCCGACTCTTCTACCCGTTCTGGTCATCGAAGCCATCTCTTCAGATGGTATGGCATTCAATGTTATATTCATTGCGTTTATAATTAAATCACTGATTTTGAGCCCCTTTTTGAGGGGCAATCATTTCAGTGATTCTTTCAGTGAATTGAAAAGTATTTTTTGAATGAATTTTTTGAAAATGATTTTCAATGCAAAAAATGTTTTAACGAATGAATGCATTCATTAAATACTCTTTCAATACATTATTTAATTATTTAACAACTTTTGAGACATTAATTGCTATTAGATTTAAGGCAAAAAATATTCATTAATTATAAACATTTTTTAGCGTTCATTAGATGTAGAAAACAATTGAAATCTCTTTGTGAACTCATTTTTATCTTTCACTTGACTTAATATTCTTTAATTTAATGAATATTTGTATTGAAAAATCTTATGGAAAGCCATTGAATGTCTTGACGAATGGAAACCCTTTTTCTATGTCTATAATCAATCACTTCATTAGTGAAATGTGAAAATTATTCAAAAATTCTTTGGAGAATATTCTCTACTCTTTTCATGTCTTGAAATGAGAACAAACTCGCTATCAATCAATATATTCAGTCGTTTGCAATGATTTCATCATTTCTTTCGACAAACAACTCATTAATCAATGAATTTTTTAATGAAAATTATATTTATTTCAAACAATATTTTACGTTAACTTCAATTAAATGTTTGATCTTTTGTTTAAAACACATCTATTTTATATCGATTGAAGAAAATGTTGAATAAGTTATAAAACTTTTTGACCCATTGTTTGCATTTTTAAATAGATTTTTGAAAATCATTTTTCAAATCATATATCAAAAGCCATAACAACGAAATGAATGAATTTTTATGTTTAGCCCAAACTATAACTCTATATTTAACCCAATTTTCTCGTTCAGAGAATTTTATTTATGAATCACTTTATATGAAAGCATTTGTTGCAAATAATTGTATATAAAACTAAACGTCTTTTTATGCTATAATTTAATTCAAAAGGTCTTGACTTCAGAAGACATATAGAAATAAATCAGACTTTTGTGTCAATTATGTCTTCATTTGTATGATAAAAATTAATGATTGAACACATTATTAGAATATTGTTCAGGAGTCGAGTATTACCAGACCATCACTTCTGTTGTGACCCTTCTTGTCCTGTCATGACCTTGATCATTTCATTTCATTAATACTTCAATTGTTAAAACTGTTTAATATTTTCAAAACTCTTGTTCAAGTGAAGTGAAGCCCAAAGTGAATCGGTTCCAGCGTTGAGTCCCCTTTGGTGACCCCCTTAACCATTATAGCTAACAAATGATTCAATATATGGATCAAAATGTCGTAATAAGTCGTTTGTGTAACGATTTTTTGTTTTATTTTTTGTTTTGTTGTTATTATTATTCTTCTTCTTCTTCTCTATTGATCCAAACAAACAGAACATTATATTTGATTAAAAAGAGGATAAATTCTGTCCTCTTTTTGGAGAATTTTCTGATCCAAAGAGTTATTGCAATAATATTTTTGTTTTTATAAATGACAAAAATTTTGACAAAAATCTTGAAATATTGCAAAACTTTTTCTTAAGAGAAAATCTGTGTAACGAAAAAATACATTAAAACGTGAATACATTATACTATAAATCGCTTCTTTAATACTGTATTAGATTTTCTATTATATCCTATCCATAGAATTGTCTCAAAATGTGATTCTGTATTAAAATAAACATCAATTTATATAATGTTTTCCTTTTGTTAAAAGAAGTCAATTAATTGAAACACCGATTGTTCTGATTGTGAGCTCACATTCTGTACACAAATCACTATATATTTACAATTTTATTATAGTTTTTGTATTTATTTTTAGTAAAATCTTATTATTTTTATTAACCCTTTACTGACATTGATATTAAAACAATAAAATGTGTAACATTTGGTCCCTATTTTAAGATGATGTCCCCTTTTCTGCCCTTATCTCTGATCTGAGTGTTTGACTTTCACTGAATTGTTGTCAAAAAAGTGTTTCTCTTAAAGTAATTAATTGTTTGACACAATGTTTTCGGCGATTTTCGTCTCACATAAAGTCAGAGCTCTTATAATCACATATAAATCGATTGAATGTTATGTCTAATGAAAATTGCATTTTATTATTACAAATACACATACAGTATATTCGTTGGACAGTATGTGTCCGCAACTCTCCACAGGGTTTTCCATTCGCTTAATTAGTATTTAATTATATTTATATCCAATTCATTCAATTACATGAATGCCATTAAATCCATAAACCGTTCAAATTATTCGCTTCGTTTGGACTCACTATTGATTAGCGAATCTATTGTTTTATTGATTGTAATAATCATATGAAATGAATGTGAATCACATGTTAGTTAAACGAGTCGTTCATTCATTTGAGTGTTTTTTCTCATTCAAAATTGTCTCCGATTATGAGCTCAAAGCCAATACCCTATTGTCTATAGACTGAAACAACTTTAACTTATGTTCAATACATTGACATAAAAGTTGGTCTCGTTTTCAATGATTGATTAGAATTAGGACTATTTGCCGAAAACCAATTCATGTGAACAACTCTTCAATTGTATTGAAGGAATATTTTTCAAAAACAAATATTGATATTCAAAGTAAACATTATTTAGTGTTTTGTTTGTGTTTCAAAAATGCACTCAAATTCGTAATAATGACAAAAGGCTTCCCTAATGTCTGGAGCTTTGGATTCGTATGAAAAGACATTGAAAGGAATATTCATTTAATTTTATGAATTGAACAAACACTAAGTACTCGTAAAAGTCGTTTATTTTACACATTTCTTATCTAAATATTTATATATTTTCGATCCAAATGTTAGACAATAAGGAATTTGCAATTTATTTATGGATTTATATTTCATTAGTCATTGATTTTGAGTCAAAACTCATTATCCGATATATCTATAGCTCTGCGAAAACAAATTCTTTAATTTAATTGTAATAAAGACTACAAAAAAACAAACATTTGTTTGACTTTTGCTCTTATATTGAAATAAAATTGAAAGCAAATGAAACTACAGTCGAATGAACACAACATTTCATTTGTTTTTCGTTTGCCATTAGTTTTCTCTTCGAGTTCGTTGAGCGTTAAGATATCGTCGTCCGGTTGGGCATGGCTTGTATGCGGGCGCCGGCTGTTTGTCTGGAAATATCAACAAAGCGACACCAGAAGAAGCTGTTCCTGTTATGAACTGCAATTACCACCGAGTGATCTCTCACATAAAGCAGATCTCGTTTGCGTTTTAGACAACACTGAAAAATCACAATCAGTTCCGTCGACAATAGCTGTCACTCCCGAAGGGATTATTAGGTTTTGGCCAAACATTGCATATGAGGGCCATTCGATTGAGGCCACCGCTAATGACCTTCAGGGCCAGGAGTGCACTTCGCTCACAGACATACAGCCATTAGGGTGTATATTAGGCACGACCACCAGTTCCTTAGTATACATCACAGTCAACAATATTGACGGTCAGAACACAATAATCTGTCGAACCCTTAAAGTACCGCAAGGAGTGTTGGCCGGCTTTGGCCGTAAAATGTCGTCCCTTCTGTTCGGCTCAATGCCGGCCACACAGACCGCCGAAGCGAAACAGTTGTTTAAAGTGGTTCGCAGTTATTCTTCGGATGTCTCTCAGAAAGGGGTCTATATTTGGGTTCTCTCCAACATTTCGGCGCAAAAGTGGCATATAATCGATGAACAGTCGGATAGAGTAATAGTTTTGTCACAACTATTATAACCAAAAAGTGATTAATGAATGCTTTCCTTCAAAGTTGATCGAAGACATAGATCTGGAGCGACCGGTGAAAGACGCCTTCCTCGACAAAGTTTGGGTAATTTGAGATCAATTGTTAAATAGCGTTACTTTTGGCTCACATCTGATCTGACGGTGATTTCTGATGACTAGAATCGAGAGACAACACATCCGAACCAATTGAAGATATGGGTCATCGATATTGGCGTCAAAACCACTCATGAAATGCTTCTATTGGTGGCCGGACTCAACGCCGACGTCTCGAACCAACTCTATTACGCCATCATCACATTCAGCGACACCACAGCGCCTACCGATGCCAACCGATCCCTGACCTCAACAAACATTTCATTCAACACATTCACTGTTCTTCGAAACCATACGGTTTGCTATTCGGAAGAAGACGAGGAACAGCTCTTGAGTTTGCACTTACTGTCCGCTAATATCAACAGTCAAATGGTTTACATTTACGACTCATTCAAAGTCCTGTGCCTCAGATGTATGTGCTTTGCATTTGTTTGTAAACCCTGTTGTGTTTCCCCTTTTCTAACCTCTCGTTTAATATAACAAATATCTGAAAACCTCTTCAGTCGGAAGCGATGAAATAGACTTGATTGATGTGGACTCTCGTGAGGACTGTATACTCGGCGCAGGCATTTGTGATGGATATCCTCTATTGTTCACACATAAAGACGCCTTACTTTCGATCATTCCCAACAAACAGGACATAAGGTATGGCTCGAAAGCAGAGATTCATTTATAACGTGAAAACTGTTTCTTATAATGCATTCGGTTTTCGATATATTATTTATGATTTTCAATATTTTACTCAAACCTATCAGTGCTCTAATGGATGTCCAGAGCGTTGAAGAGGATATCCTTCAAACTGATGACAAAGTAATGGCACTCAAAAGGCTTTTTGTGCTCTTCTCAAAAGGAGATAAAGTGAGTGAACGTTATTATAAAGTTTTCGATTAAAGGCTTCAATCGATTAATTCGAGTCTATTATAGGCGCGCAGCCAGTGCTTAGTCAGACAGCTCTTCCCTCCCAGCGCTTCCATTGCACATAAAGATAGACTCGACGAGACTGTAGTCTCGCTGAGCACAGAGCTATGCGATGAGATACCCCACTCGGACCCCCGCTGGGCCGAAACGGGTGCTCTCAAGCCTTACATCTCTGAAACACTGACCGCTTCTGTCATTATAACGAATCAAATCGAAGAGAAGATGAAAAACCATCGGCTCTTCATTGAGTTCCTGAAGACATGCAATATTTGGGAACAATTGACTTCAGTTACAGTGAAGGGAACTGTAGTTCAGACGCAAATCGTTTTGAGCGAACACTTGGAGAAACTGATCGCTGCTCTGACTCTTAGGAAACTTCACAACGAATACAACGATATATTGGAGACGGCCATCAAAAGGACACTCCATGAGAGGAAAGTCAGTTTACAGCCCGGACTCACGCCTCAGGACATCTTTTATAGACAGACCACTCGAGTCGAGGAACTGATAAGTGCTTTAATTGATTACGAAAGCGAACAAATAGAAGGAAATCCCAAGACTTGCAAAGATTTGATCCAATGTTTGCTTTCCGTCACAAATATATTCATTGCTATATTCCAAGAGATTTGTCATTTTCGACAAACACAGGGCTTTCTGTTCGAGTGGTTGTGCATTTCAAAGTGCGAATACTGTCCCTGGACTTCAACTACGGGTGCGAATGGCATAAGAACTTTACTGTTAAAGCAGTTCGACTTTTTGGTTGACTTTGTCATCGAATCGTTGAATTCGATGGCCATCGAAGAGGACATTCAACTCAAAGGAACCGTTTGTCAAAAAATGGTTGATTTATCGGATATAATACTCGACGGCTTTGTTTGTCAGCTCAGATCAATCGATGACAGCCACAGATACCAAGCCGTTGAGCGAAACTACGAGTCCTGTCGTTCGAAATGTATTAACCCTTTAATCAAAGTGAGACAATACGATAGGGCGACAGCACTGGCAGAAAAGTATGAGGACTTTGACGTTCTTATCAGAGTCTGTGAAGAACAAGACGACAACGAAAGACTTCGTCGATATATCGTTGACTTTGCGAACAAAGGGTTCGCGGAATATCTGTTCAAATGGTACTTAAAAGAGGGAAAGCAGGCAAAGATGCTGGCGATGAGTGCGAGCCTCCAGACGCTGACGACATTCCTTGAGGGTCACGAATCGCTAAATTGGTTGCATTTAATACAATTGAATCGCTTTCTTGAGGCCAGTCATACACTCAAACGGCTGGCGCTGAGTGAAAAGGACTTTTTGGGCCGAAAGAAGACTTTGTTTAGTTTGAGTAAGTTATTGGCGATCACTGGCGGACTGCCAGCCCCTCAATACGCCGACATCGACTCACAGCTCGAGCTCATACTATATCAGGAAAGCCTTTCGCCGGAAATCATTGCAAAGCATAACATAGACATCGATTCGATGGAAGTGTTTTCGGCGAACAAATTGATTGAACTCTATATGAGTGACACAAACATAGCGTCGACTGCAATGAGTTTGAAGAAAGCGTTAGACTTAACGGAATTCCTTGAAGACAGTGCTCAACAAAGCACTCGTCTTTTGAACATTTGGTGCTCAGCCATCAGTAGAGACAGGTTTGCATTTAATTGCCTTTCCTTTCGCTCTGTAATTGTCTTGTATTGTAAACACACAATAGTTGGGAACAGTTGGATACCGACAATCCATTGGAGGCGGTCAGGGATACAGTGTTTGATCAGATCATTGAACTGTATTTAATCGAAGGTATTATCTGTTTATACAATGATTACATTTTTGTATTTGTTTTTTCAATTTTGACTGTCTTTAAGGCGATGTGAATGACATAAAACTTCCGCCATTTGATGATATCATGGCATGTGTTGATGTCGACAATAAGGACAGGATCTCCTTCTTGGTTAAAGCCGTTTACGAACATTTGAACATTAAATAAGTAATTATTTTTCATATATTTGTATTCAAAAACAAAAAAATGATTTTATGTACGAATTGTTGAATAAATTGATGCAAAAAAAACCATAACTTTTTTAAATGAATTTCATTCAAAACATTGATTTTTAGAGTTTTGTTTGTTTTTGACAAAAAGAATATTTAATAAAATTTTATTAAAAAATGAAATTATTTAAAATTGAGTTTAACTGAAGTTTATATCGTTTTGACATTAAAAAAGTTATCAATTGATTAGAACTAATGAATGAAGTCTTGAATAATGAATGAATTTGTTTGAAAACAACGAATACTGTTATGAAAAGACGAGAAAAAATATAATGAAATGTGAAATGAAATGAGAAATCCATTCAATTATATCTGATGTGAAAATCTCTTTAAATAACTTATTCATACAATTAGATGACATAACTTATACTTCACATGACTGTCCCATCGGTTATTTGCTGTTCATTTCACTCAAAAAGTTCTTCAATTGAATAATAGATAAAGTGATGGCAAACTATATGTCTGTATATATGGCTTATATTATATATAATATTTTATTCAATTTTTATGATATTTTTTTGTCAAATCCATTCCTTTCAATACGTTTTTTGTGTCTCTAATGCCATTCAGACAATCGGTTCCATCAGATCTGACTCTTTCCTCTTATGGCTTATATATTACATGAATTCATTGGTCTATTCTTTGCTTCAAATTATATGAAGAGTTATTTAAAACCAATCGATAAAACAATTTTTGTCTTTTCCATCACTTTGAGAGTCAGTGAAATGACATGAATCACAAACTGATGAAATGTTTGCGGTCTTTCACTCGATATGTAAGTCATGTGAGAGTCATATGAATGAAGAAAATGTAAATAAAATATATTTTTTATATTCTATTCATATGAATAGTAGTCATGAAGTCATGAATATAAAAAGGATTCCGATCTTTGTTTGTCTCTAATCCTTATCACAATTTCTGCCACTAATGGCTTTCAATGAAAAGTCCGGCGCTTTTGACTGTGAGTCCTCTCTTTTAATGGACACAAGAATAGGAATATCAGTCCAATGTCTGCATCGATAATAGACTCCAATCTATTGGACAATCCTTTTAAGAGATGAGAGAAATGTGTTTAAATGTGAAATCAATTTGAAGTGCAAAACCCCTGACAAATAGCCTTGCCAGACGTCCCGGTGCGGCCGGGATTGTCCCGGAATTGAGTGACTTTGGAAGTGTCCAGGGCAGTGCTC